>CM076574.1:790770010-791075745 GCA_034641835.2 Pinus albicaulis
AATGTGTGTATTCATATCTCTTACATTGGACAATCAAGAATTCGGGGAATTAAGCGGGTAATTAGGCATGGGCATCTAAATACGGGACGAGACGTTACATTCATCATGTTCGACGTGTTCGCGCCATTCAGATTCCATCATCAGTCGACAATTTTATAAACGATGTAAACCCATTCTGCATGTTTATGGTGTAAATGATCTAAGTAAAACCATCATATATGTAACAACCTAGGTAAGCCTAGTATTTTGGTGACAATTTCTATCCTAGGAGGATTTTTGACTCACTAATTCGCTTGTGTTTCTCGACACAAGTGATCGACAGAGTTTTCCCCTCCAGCCTCACCCCAAAGCTAGGGTGGATTTTGTCATCAAGATGCTAAGTGAGTCCTAGTGGCTCTATCATAGGTCTTTATAAAATAATAGGAATGATCCTATAGCTGATGGCTAGATCATTGTATTACAGTTGCTAGGTATCTTGCTAGGATCATGTTTTGAGTCACAGAATTGGGTAGCTTTTTGAGGGTCTATACGAATGGGTATCCCCCTCCATGTATCTAAATGTATTTATCTTATGTAAAGAGGGTTGGAAAAAATAATTAAATCCCCCCTCAGTCAATTAATTAAATTTTCTGGCCAAATTAATTAAAAAATCCTAAGCCAGAAATTTAATTAATTTTAAGTCCTAGGTGAGTTAAAAATTCTTCAAAAGCAAAATTTGTTGGTCCTTAAAAAATGAATTTTTAAAGGTCCCAGGCCAAGGGAATATTGAGAATTTCAAGAAATTTTGGACCCTTGGGCCTAGGTCAGTCAAAATCTAAAATTTTAATTATGTGTTTAAAAACAGGATGATATCATTTAATTCCATTTATATCATTTTAATTCAGAGTTATCGGAAATGTATGGCATTTAAATTCGATGGTACCCTCATGATAATATTTTTTGTTTCGAATTTAAATTGTTGGTTCAAAATATTTTTATGCTTATGCTTTGGTTGATGATCGTTTAATGAACTTTAATTGTGGTTTTAAATTACTTGAAATCGGTAATTAATTGTTTAAGTCAACTTTGGGAATATTTCAAGTGATGATAAATTGCATGTCTTTATCGAACATTGTTAATGCATAATTGTGAGGGTATTTTATCGAATATCATTGTGGTAGATTGATTTTTCATAGCAGCAGTTACATATCAATTACTTGACTTTAATTTCCTAACGGGATATTTTGACTCCACAAGGCATTGGTTCTAAACTTCAAGTCTAATTGAATCTATATAATCTCGTTAATCTTAACAAGTATTTGGTCATCTAACTGTTTCTCCTGAATTGGTTAGTTTTCAACCAGTTTTCCTTCTTCATTTTTGTTAGGGTCCCTCTCCCTTAGCTTGCAAGGAGACAACTTAGATAGAGAGATTGGGGATCAGGGTGACAGCCCCCGTCCCCGAGCCGTTGTGACGGTCTTTTGCAGGACATTAGGTACAATAACGTGACCAAAATTAGAAATTTGCGAAGTTGCGAGAGAAGCGAGGAGAAGACTAAAATATATTTGACTATTTGTGTGAGGATGGCTTGGTGGATGGAATAGAATTTGTCTACGATATAAGGTTAAGAATGTCTCAACATGATTTGAATCTCTTGGAAGTCTTCTTGACTAGGTTCCCCCTACCTGAGGTTTGCCTTGGCTTAGTGCCTATATCTTGTGTTCTCTTATGTTTTTGTAGCACAGGTGTTGAGAAAAGGTGTTGTCTTGATTATAATAATGTAATAATTAGAAAGAAAGGAAAGAATACATAATCAAAAGAAATTGTCAAGTAATAGAAAAATCAAATTAATAAGAAGACCTATCGAGTGTTTCCTGAATTCCTGCAACATTCCACCTTTGAGAATTGAATTAATTGTAATATTTTGATGTAAAAAATATTTTAAAGCATGGTCCATCATACTTAGACATCATGACTAAAATATTTGAGGGTGGAAAAATTATTAATTCCCTTTGGTGTCAATTAATTAATTTTTCAGGCTAAATTAAAAAAAAATCCTAAGCCAGAAAATTAAGTAGTTTTGAGTCAAAAATAATTATAGAGACAATAATTTCTCTCCAGGGGGAAAATTCGTGGGTCAAAGAGAAGTCAATTTTTGGGAGGTCCTGCACCAAGGGAAAAATGGATATTTTAAGAAAATTTGAGCCTTTTGACCTTGGTGGTTAATTTAAAGTCAAAGTCAATTTTTTGAGGAAATTAATTCAAAATAACAATTTTTGGATTAATTAAAAATGGGTTTTAAGAAAAAATCGATTTTTTCCTCAAAATTAAAAATTCGACAGTGGAGATTAAAAGATGAGCAAGTTATTTCGGCGAGAGCAGAGATTGTTTGATAGGATCAAACCAACCTAGTCATTCTATTTTTAACAGAGGTGTTTCTTTTTGTAAAGGAGTCATTTCGTCTATTGGAAATTTGAATGACATAATTCTTGAACGCTGGTATTGAGTTGTTGCTCTGTTGGGAACATTTCCTATCATAATAGAAAGACTTTGGGGTTCAGTTCATGGTGTTTTTCTTCCGTTGATCTGTGGTTAGCTATGTGTGATCCTATTTTGAACTGAATATTGATAAATAATTATTATTTCATTTGACGGTGATAAGAACATTCTATTGATACATCTTATCTTAGGTGATCTGATTCACCATATGATCTAACAATTTTCTTGAGAATATAATAGAGATCTATCCCTTGAGCTCCAAGTTCACAGACTATGGGGAAGAGTTGACTATGTTTGGGCTCTGAGATTTCTTTATGGTATTTGATTTTGCAGAAGGGTTTCGCCAATATCTATTTTTTGAAGTATATTCCTCCATTGTTATTTATCAAAAAAATTATTTCTCCATTTAAAACACACATAATTTAATTAAAATGGAATTAAATGATAAATTCGAATTTCCTCAAAATTATAATTTCGACAGTCTGATTAAAAGATGATTAAATCTTTTCGACGGTCGAGATTACTTTGACATGGATCAACTGAACTAGCCATTGGAGATTTTATATTATAAATTAGAGGTCTTTGTCAATCTTTAGGTCATCTGATCTTTGGATCGTGCATTTGCTCTTGGAGCTCTCCTGTAATATTTTCTGGAATAATACAAATGAAGACTTTGGGGTTCTATTTTGATGGTGGTGTTCTTCTTTAGTATTTTATGGTAAACTTGTTCTTAAAACTCTGCTGGTGATTATTTTAATGGATTGTTGATTGATGGCTCTTGTAGAGTAATCTAATGTACATGTATCTTGCTTAGGTTACTGGATCTAGGGTAAAAATATTAATTGGATTGAGTTAACAGTTATCTCTAGCAAATGAAAATTTTATGTTTTATCACTATTTCTCTATTAATTTAACAGTTTAACTTTAAGTTTGCAGAAATCTTCTGGATTTAGAATTGGGCATTTGTGGAAGTCCTAGTTCGGACCAGCTGACTCCCAAGGAGATAAGATCTAAAGAGCCTTTCGGATCTAATGCCCCAGGCTTATCTTAAATTCCGTTTTTTGCAGGGTTCTTTATTGGGCTTGTGCCTTTCTCTTAATTTTTATTTTCTAAATTGTGTTGAACGGTTTAAATCTGGCCATGAGAGCCTCTGATTTGTAAAATAGCAGTGTAAATCCCGCTTATTTTTATTTTAATTCACCAGAATTTTTGGGGTTTGTTTTTACTTTGTACATATACTGTTTTTCTGGGTTTGCTGGTTTCTTGTTCTGTGCAGGTTCTACAGGGAGATTCTTCAGATCTGAGCTAGATCTAGGCCCTAGAGGGTAAGATTTGGCCTCAGGATCAGTTTTGTTTGTAGATCTAGGAGGGATTTTGCCTGCAGGTGCATTTATTTAAGTGAAATCTGTTTTTTAAATCTGAAATTGTCAATTTCTAGGCGACATTTTGCTTCAAGGATCAAATAATTGCAGGTGCATTTATTTCAAATCGGTTTTAATTTCTGATGTTGCTGGGAAAAGGGAAATTTCGAATCTGAAGGTTTATGCACCTGTGTGACTTCTCTATTGCTCTTATCCGCTACATGTACGATGCTCCATTCCTCATTCACTACCCTCATCCACGCATTTTTCTTCATTTGCTGCCAGCTCCATCGCTCCTCTTCTCACGCAACCCATTTTTTTGCTGGCTTCATTTCACCTCCACGGATCTCAATCTTTGCCGCAGTCCTGTCCAAGCCCTCTCCTCCATCCATTTTCCTCAAACTTGTCCTCCTGCGTCAATTCATCACCGCAGCTCCTTCTCTCACTGCCTTTTCCCTGCTCGTTTCTCCTTCGCTGGCCGTCGTCCACCCTTGCTTCCTTCCCCTACGTTGCTTCTGTCAGGCTCCCTAAACATTTTATTTCACTGCAGGTATCCTTATCCTTTACCTCATTGCATTAACCTACCTCTCCCGTAGCCCATCCGTACACTGCCTATTCTCTGCTCCTCATTCCCGTCCCTTGTCCTCACTGCCATCCTCACGCCGTCCCTGTGACAACTCTATCTACATAAGCATTTACAAAAACAAAAAAAATCACGTTTGCATTTCTATTTTTATTTTCATTTTAATTTTTTTGACTTTAGGCTAGTTTTTTATGTCTTTTAAGGTTTAGATCAAAATATTAACATAGCATCAACGTTTAAATTTTAGGTTTGACTTTTCAATTTTTAGACTTTAGATTTCATTTGTTTCAGTTTTAGTCGTAGATTTTTATATTTTGTTTAGCTTATTTTTTAAATCTTAACTTTTCGACTTCATTTTTCTTGACTATAGTTTTAGTTTTAAACCTTTAGATTTAATATTTTAATTTTATTTTATGAGGTTAGCTATGTTGAGTTTAATTGAATTTTGACCCTTTTTTAGTTTTCTCTTTTTTAATCTTTAGATGTTAGGAAAAATTATATATATATATATATATATATATATATATATATATATTACTAACATTTTTTAACTTTTTAGATTTTGTATTTTATGACTTTTCATTAACTTTAGATTTTAGACTTTATCTTTTTGGGTTTCTAAACTTTAATTTTTAGATTAATTTTAGATTTATAAAAAAAAAAAATAAAATATAAAAAATATAAAAAATAAAAAATAAAATTTTTGACTTTTAAAATTAGGGATTTTTGTTTTAAAGTTGTTTTTCATTTGGAAGTGGTTTTGGATTAAAATTTTCTCATAAGTCAAGGGTGGAATTTTTTTTATGACTATAGGAAAATTTTAATTTTCCGAATTGGAATTGTTTAGAATATCATTTTAATTCGGAATTATTGGAAATGTCTAACATTTAAATTCGATGTCTCCCTCATGATAATATTTTTTGTTTCGAATTTGAATTGTTGGTTCAAGGTATTTTTATGCTTAGCTTTGGTTGATGATCGTTTAATGAGCTTTAATTGTGGTTTTAAATTACTTGAAATCGGTAATTAATTGTTTAAGTCAACTTTGGGAATATTTCAAGTGATGAATAATTGCATGTCTTTTTCGAACATTGTTAATGCATAATTGTGAGGGTATTTTATTGAATATCATTGTGGTAGATTGATTTTTCATAGCAGCAACTACATATCAATTACTTGACTTTAATTTCCTAACAGGATATTTTGACTCCGCAAGGCACTGATTCTAAACTTCAAGTCTAATTGAATTTATATAATCTCGTTAATATTAATAAGTACTTGGTCATCTAACTGTGTCTCCTGAATTGGTTGGTTTTCAACCAGTTCTCCTTCTTCATTTTCATTAGGGTCTACCTCCCTTAGCTTGCAAGGAGACAGCTTAGATAGAGAAATTGGGGATCAGGGTGACAACCCCCGATCTGAGCCATTGTCGCGGTGCCTGGACATTCCGTGCGACAACATGACCAAAATTGAAATTTGCAGAAGTTGCAGAGAAGCAGAAGACTAAAATATCTTTGACTATTTGTGGTAAGGGATGGCTTGGTGCATGGAATGAATTTGTCTCTGATATATGGTTAAGAATATCTCACTGTGATTTGAATCTACTGGAGGAAGAGTTCTTGACTAGGTTTTCTCCTACCTAGGGGTTTTGCCTTGGCTTAGTGCCTATATCTTGTGTTCTCCTATGTTTTTGTACTTTGGATATTGTCTTGATTATAATAATGTACTAACTAAGAAGAAGAAGAAATACATAATCAAAAGAAATTGTCAAGTAATAGAGAAATCAAATTAATAAGAAGACCTATCAGTATTTCCCTAGATTTCTCAGCTTATTCCCCCTTTGAGGGTTGAATTAATTGTAATATCTTGATGTAAAAATTATTTTAGTGCATGGTCCTTCATACTTAGACACCATGGCTAAAATATTTGAGGGTGGAAAGGATTATTAATCTCCTCTAGTGTCAATTAATTAATTTTTCTGGCTAAATTAAATAAAAATCCTAAGCCAGAAAATTAATTAACTTTAAGTCAAAAATAATTTTAGAGAAATTAATTTCTATCCAAGTGGAAAATTTGTGGGTCAAAGAGAAATCAATTTTTGTTGGTCCCCCTCAAGGGAAAAATGGATATTTAAAGAAAAATTGAGCCCTTGGACCTTGGTGGTTAAGTCAAAGTCAAATTTTTGAAGAAATTAATCTAACATATTAATTTTTGAATTAATTAAAAGTGGCTTTTAAGAAAAATTCGAATTTTTCTTCAATTAAAAATTCAACGATGGAGATTAAAAGATGATCAAGTTATTTTCGACGGGCGAGGTTATTTTGATGAGGATCAAACCAACTGGTCATTATTTACCACTTGGAGGCGTTTCTTTATATAAAGGAGTCATTTTGCGTCTATTGGAAATTTGGATGATATAATTCTTGAATGCTGGTATTGAGCTGTTGCTCTACTGGGAACATTTTGTATCATAATAGAATGACTTTCGGGTTCAATTCATGGTGTTTTTCTTTTGCTAATCTGCGGTATGTGTTAGCTATGTGTGATCCTATATTGAGCTGAATATTGCTAAATAATTGTTATTTCATTTGTCGGCGATAAGAACATTCTATTGGTACATGTTATCTTAGGTGATTTGATTCACCATATGATCTAACAATTTTCTTGAGAATATTATAGAGATTTACAACTACACTAGCCCTTGGGCTCCAAGTTCATAGACTGTGGGGAAGAGATGACTATGTTTGGGCTCTAAGATTTCTTTATGGTATTTGATTTTTCAGGAGGGTTTGACCAATATCTATTTTTCGAAACATGTTCATCCATTGTTATTTATCAAAATTATTTCTCCATTTTTTTAATTTGTAAATATTGTGTATTTGTAAATAATTTCTAACCCATTGTTTTGCAACACTCGAGGTTTTATATTTTTTGTATATATATTTGGGGTTTGGCATTTTTTGATTCATTTGTGGAGGTAGATTTCAAGTTGATCAAAGGATTTTGCTAGGGTTTTGAAGCAGATCTAGGCCTAGGAAGGAAAGATCTAGCTTCCAATTATCATCCAGGCTCAACATCCAACATTTTGCAGTGATTTGTGGCGAATTTTGGCATTTGTAGGGTTTGGAAATCTTTTAAGGCCTAAGGCCTAGCCGTTCTCCAATTTCGGCCTAGGAGCCTTCTAGGGCCCTCGACCCTCCTCTTTCCCCTTGGTTGCGGCTTCTTATGCCGTCGACCCCCCTTTAGAGGAGTCGTCTAGCCTTCAAAGGGCCTCGACCCTCCTTCCTTTCCTTGACTACAACCCTTTTAGGGATTTTTCCCTTAGCAATAGCCCTTTAGGGCTTGGCTGCAGGCCCTAAGGGCCTTTGCCTCCTAGCCGTAAGCCTAATTAGGTTAGCGACTGCCCTTCTAGGGTCTTTCCTTGCCTTGCATCAGCCTCTAAGGGCTTGACATCAGCCCTTGTGGGCTTATCTCTCCTCTTTCCCCTCTTTACCTGCCTCATTTGTCCTATCTTTGCTTTCCATTGGCCTCTAGCCTTGTCTTGTGCCTGTTCCAGCCCTAGTCTTGGGGTTTCCTTAGCCTTGAAGCCTTGCCCTAGCCTTATATTCAGTCATTTGTGATTTTGATATTATTTGAGTGGGCTAACATTGTGGTTTTGCAGCAATATTAGAGCTAATTTGGTGTTGCAGGTAGCCAAGCCTATTGGAGATCAAACTAGCCCTCAACTAGGCCTTTTGGCCTCTCGGTTTGCCCCTCTTCCCTTCATCATTTTCTCTGTTTTGCTAAAGCTATTTATGCAGTCACATAACTCTAATAAAGGCCATTAGAACTGACTAAAGATCATCTAATAATCACTCAACTTGATTAGCTAATCATTGGAGCTGCTTGGGCATTAATAATTTAGCACCTTGTTGGTTTATAAAATACTGAATCACTAATTTTCTAAGTCATTTCAAGTCTGATATACATTATTTTGAGATCTGATATTTACAATAAAAGTTTGATCTATAGTTTCTAAGCAGTCTTATAATCAATTGGATATCATAGGAAGTTGAATGCATTGATTTTTTTATCACATCTTTGGAATCTTGCATCATTTCTTTACTACCGATATAAAATTACAGACCTCTGAAAACAAGGTTGCAGCAGTAATAAATTTCTTATACGTCTTTAAAATCATCTAAGAAACTTTTATAATTCATAAACATTCATGGTTGAAGTGATTTGGACATAATTTTGGTGATTGACATTTAGTTGCACTCTTGCATCCACACATATAAGTGCTTTACTTGGATTGATAATTGTTAATGAGATTTGCTCTAAGTGACATTGTGGTCTATCACTGTTAAATTCTTGTTGCCACTATTGTCATTTGATAAGTGGATTCATTGCTCATTGTTAAATTTGATACCTCTTGTGAACGCTATTTTTTTAAGACATCTAATTTTCTCTCTTGTATATCTAATTGGAATATTGGGGATTTGTTGATTATAATCTTGAACATTGCTAATTGCCCTAATAAACATTGATCTTGTATTGTTTATCACTTGAGCAATTGTCTATTGGCGTCATTTTCTGGCACCGTTAAGTTTTGAGCACTTCTTCTTGTGGTTGAGATTGTCGTTCATCTATTGTGTACTTCATTGTTCATTAAAGATCATTGTAATCAAGTACTTAAGAACATTAAGTAATCTCACCTTAAGGACACTCATCTCTTGCATTCGCATCTTGGGACTAGTCTCTTGCATTGATTAGTTTACTTCCAGGCATAAGCTTGGTCGATAAAGACATAGGCCCACCATTCTCATCTAGCTTGAGGAGTTTAGCAGCTCTTTAATGGTTAACATGGTGACATTGCAGTCGTCGTAGCCACAATCTTTGCAGCGCCGGAGGCATTAGGTGGTTAGAACCTAAGGGGAGGTATCGTTAATCAAGCCTTGGCTTGCTTCCCCTTGGCTTTTCTTTCACAACCTACTCTAGAGACTAGCTTCAAAACAATTAAGAGGAAGGATATATTTAGAATAGACATATAACTTAAAATAAACCAAGATTCTGCATTTCGCCTAGATTATAGGACTTGCATTTCATTTAGGATAGTGAAGCATTCTTAAGCAACAATTGTTTATCTAGTGACTTGGTAAATAATTTGTTTTAAGCAAGTAATTGACTCCATTTAAAGCATTGGTCTTCCACGATAATATAATCAAATCATTTGACTTGCTAATTCAACCAAGTTGCTAGGCCATTCAGTTGCGTCTCCTGGATTTGTTGGTTGCCAACATGTTTCCCATCTCCACATTTCATAGGGACTAACCCCCATAGCTTGTTGTAGGGAGATAACTAGAACGAAGAGGGCGAGGATCAGAGTGACAGCCCCCGCCCTAAGTGTTGTCGCATATCACCTGTACAGTTTGTGCGACAACAGACCCTATGGTCAAGAGCCACCTTTTGAATCACATATATATTGGCATTTGATTGATCTCATTTGGCATCACATCACACTCACTCATTCGACCAATCAAGGAGTTCTGTTCAGATGTGCGAAGGACAAGGAAGGCTGAAATTTCTAGCGAAATTTGACTTCTCTTATCTCTCTTTTAACCAATGTTGACTTGGGTATTCTAGCTGTGTTTGACTAAGCCTTTGACTGGCTTTGGAGGCCGTGTTTTCTGTGGTTTGTTGACTAATCTTTGATTGAAGTTCCATCTCTGTTTCTGGGCCATTGACCGAGAGTTGACCACAAGTCAACTTTTGAAGTTTGACTGAAGTTTGACTGTGAAATTGCATGCCAAGTTTCGACCCCTTTGACCAGAAGCCTCAAGCTGAAATTCGACCCTCTTGTGCAGACTTTGATTGTGAGCAAGCATTGACTTTTTTCTTTCAATTGACTGGTTTTGACTTGGAAATTATTGAGGTCAAGGTTGGTTTTTTGACTGGAATATTCTGATGTACTATTGATGAATTGAACTCTCTCTCATAAGGAAAGATTACCAAGTTTTCTCCATTGTGGGGTTTTTCTCCCAAGAAATTTTGGCGTCTCTTGATTTATTGTTTTCTGTGATCCCTATTGCTCTATTGAAGTTTATGGTTGAAATTTTCAAGTATAACTGCTTAATGATTGGAATGCTCGAAATAAATCAAATTGTACCTTTGGAAGTAGTTGTCAGTTTGAAAATTTGTTCTAGTCTTTTTTGCAACTAGAAAATCAACAAGGGCCTTGACTGTAAGAAGCTTATTGGTGTTAGATCTAGTAAGAGTAAGAGATGGAAGCTATTGAGGTGACTAGATTTAAACACCACAATTGTAGGCTCTAATACCAATTGATATGAGCATAATACCAACAACAGAAGAAAGATAGTCCCACAAAAGAAAACATGAGAGCAATTATGCAAATATGAGAGAAGATTGTTGGAACCGTACATATATTGTACATATATTTGTATCACTATATAGTATATATTGAGTACAAAATTGTGGGGAGAGTAGTTAAAGTTAATTAAGTCTCCAATAAAATATAATAAAGTGGGTGGGTTATCGAGTTAAATCATCCAATATGGAGAACAAAGAGATACAAAATAAGAAGTACAAACACGATACATGTTAACATGTGTTCACTAGACGAAGTCTAATCAATTTTCCTCGTACTCGACATTCTCAATGGTGGTTTGACTTGCATCATAAGAGGGCTGAAATATACAACGTTGCCAGTTGATGTTCTATAGGGATGTAGAAGGGCCATCTTCATTGTGGTTTTATATGGGTATTGATCTATGTGTGGGTTTACTATTACAAAGACCATCTTGGCTTTTGTGTATATGGGCCAACAATTGTGACTTGTTATGAGGTTGTGACATAATGTTATTGTACCATAATAATATGAATCCAAAGGTCACCAATCCAGCTCCATAAATCACAGCTCACAACCATCTTTCATGAGTATAAAACCATAAGCCTTAAAAATAGTGGTAGCCCCCAGCAAGAAAAACACCAATTGAATGGGTTGATAGAATGGTATCTATTATAAAGGGAAGGTCGATCTTGAGGAAATCCAGCTTCATGGTAGAGAGGTCATGTATACGTTGTAAATGTGGTAAACTGGTTAGATTGTTATTAGTAGGTTGATAGGTGTTATATAGTAGGTTCCTTTATTGGTGCTATTGGTGTTATCTATGTTATCCAAAGTGTTTGTCATTCCCTTAGCACCTTTCGAGGTTTTAAGATTTGGTTTAAGTCTCGACATAAAACTCAATTTGTGAAACATGAGACATTATTGTTTGTACTTTTCTTCAAGTTAGCTTATGAAAATATGAAAAATGATTGTTTGGGCTACAAATTAGTCTTTAATGTTTATACTATACTAGTGACTAATTTAATTTTAAATACCTTAAATATGGAGATTTCATTTATTCGTCTGAATACAGACTCACACAAAATTATTGTAGTGTGGTGAATTTAGTTCTGCACTCAGAAGCACTTTAAATCCCTACCAATCTTCTTCTTCTAATCCTTTCTTACAACTCACCAGCTCTCTTTACACTCATTTGAGTGGATATGCAGGCCACAGGCACATGGCATGCATTGATTCACAAACTGTGAGATCTTTGGAAGATGACTAATCAAGGAATATATTTTTGATTGTGCCTACATCGACACATAAACTGCAAGATCTGTTGAAAGCTGAAACTGAGCTAGTTAAGGAATATTTTTTTGAGTTTGTATGCATCTTTGGAACTGAACTAGTTCTGGTATATATTCTTTTGGTTGGTATTTAATTCCAGAAATTTGATAAATACCATTTGTTTGAAGCAGCTTTGGGATTTTCAATTTTTTATTCTAATAATCAGGGTATCCGCAGACTCTTCACGTTGTAAACCTTGGAGATTCTGGATTTATTGTCATTCGAGAAGGATCTGTTATTGCAAAGTCATCTCCAATGACACATGGATTTAATTTTCCTTTCCAGATTGAGAGAGGAGATGATCCATCATTGCTGTTGGAGGTAGGACTGAAGTTGCTGAAATTACCAATCTCTCTGGTGATTTGTACTTTTTAGGCTTAAAATCCAGAACAATGTTTACTAATTGAGGGCTTGATAAAGTTGTATCTTTCTGAGCTCATTCTTCATTTGTTTTCTGGTATTCAAGTAGGCTCTCCTAAATTTTGCTGCTTTGATTGCTTATGAGGGAAAATTTTCTGAAGATCTACCTTGATAAGATTGACTTTGTCAGTCATTGAAAATAAAATCATCACTGAAATCATGTTGGTTGCAGAGCTATGACATTGCCCTGAATGATGGAGATGTAATTGTTACAGCTACAGATGGCCTTTTTGATAACTTATATGACCACGAGATAGCTTCTATTATACAGAATTCTTTACAGTCAGGTTTGGGACCTAAGGTATGCTGCTTATTATTGATTCTGGAAGTTCACCAATTTCAATTTATTGTCAAATAAAATAACATATGGGTAATTTCAAAAGATTCAAGGAAGAAGCATTATTTTTTCATGGTTTGCAGGGCAAGCTAATTAGTCGATCTATCCTCAGTATTTTATCTTTCCCTTGTTGCAGTCTTTGAAGTGGAGAAAGTACTAGAAAACAACCTGTTCTAGTTTGCCCTAGCATTTGTTTTAGTTGTTATTCATAATGTATATTTTAGTTATGGGAAATAAGAACTTATCAAAATGAATATTTATCTGCTACCAGTGTTTCATTGGAAAGATATTTGGATCTATCTTTTCAAGAGTGATTCATTGAATATGTTTGCATCTCCCCATTTGATTTTACTAGGTTATTTGGTTAGTTGTTGGTTCTATCTAGATATTTTGTGCTTTTGGTAATGCCTTGGTAGTTATTTGAAATGTATGCAGAAAGTGAGATTATGTGATGTATGAGTTTGTGGAGTTCCTTCAATTCAAATAAAATGATGTTAAGCTTTTGATTTCTCCATTCTCAATTTCAAATATACTGAGAATCGTTGAATTCATTTGTCATCAGATTTAATTGTGGATTATCAAGTTAGTTTTGCATCAGAATTCCTCAGCTTATGTAGTAAGTTCAAGGCCTTCTTCCTTGGAGGGGATTCAGTTTTGTTGAACAAGTGATGCCACATATCTTTTGAGTTCACTTCACTTTCATAATTTCATTGCTTGATATTATACCATTATAATTTTTGAACATATTTTTGACAGAGCAGAGTATTGAGAGATTGGCATGCCATTCTTAGGGTAGTGTTAATTAGAGAAATGAGATGAAACAATAGTAATGTCTAGTCAAGACTGAAGAAAGGTCATTGGGACTGAAGACTACAATATACACATAAA
Source organism: Pinus albicaulis (assembly GCA_034641835.2). NCBI lineage: Eukaryota > Viridiplantae > Streptophyta > Pinopsida > Pinales > Pinaceae > Pinus > Pinus albicaulis. The sequence continues at coordinate 790,783,756 of CM076574.1, forward strand.
TAATGAGTGCCTGGTACGTCTCCAAGAAATTCTTAAATCTAGGCTATCGACAATGCGGGAATATAATTAAATGGAGGGGAAGTGTATGACCAATGAAGGAAACCATGGACAGTGTATAAGAAATTTGGTATCAAATATTTGAGTTTGTGATTGATAGTCTTGGGGAGCACACGTGAAATCCAAGTATTCCATTTTCCTTTTTGCTGGTAAAATAATATTATATGAACCAGCTTACCTGACTCCTTGGTGCAATCAACACTCTCCCAAGCCGTTAATCAGCTGATAGAGCCCTAGAATGTGTGATATTCCTGCTTAGCAATTATTGCTAAGTGAGAATATAAATTTTGCTCAATTTTGATAATTTTGATTTGCACTTAAGAGAAGTGGGTTGGAGGACCCCACTTCCAAATTTTGGTTAAGGAAGGCACCCAACTAAAGGAAAAAGGCAAAATCGAACCCTTAGTGGATTGTGTTGCTGAGCCAAGTATACATGTGCTGTTCAGCACAAGAGATTCTCAAGCGAGTTTCTCACCCCTTCGGTGGACTTCGAGTGCCAGCCCAAGGAGGGAAATTGATATCCTTTGTGAGCCAAATCAGCATTATACGAGGCATTTCGTGGGGCTTCATTCAACAAATTGGGCGGAGGAGAGGAATACAAATTACTTGGTGAAGCTGGTGAGGGGCAGCAAACGTACTGAGACTTCCGGGGAAGCATTGGACCACATATTGCTGAAGATTCTAGGTGCTAGATCAGTCTATTTTCATGGGGCTTTTGCTGTAGCAGCGTATCCATTCCAGGGACTGCGTGGGCCTATGCAGGAGGCTTTTTCTTGGCTGCACGTGGGAGTTAAGGGGTGGCAATTTTGGAGCTGGTTTGAGCCGGGAGTTTTGGGAATTGTCTCTAGGGGATTTTCTCCGGCATTTTGCAGCGTTTTGGAGGGTCAGAACAGTGTAAACTCCAGGAGGGCCGAAATACCCAGCAGAAGAATAGCAGGTTGAAATTGGAGGTCAATTTCGGGGGTCAGCACTAGGCTAAACCCTTCCTGGGTTTTGGTGGGTTATTTGAGAGGAGCCTGTGTTTAATTTCTCATAGTTTTTTGAGCACCAGAAGCGGACCAAAAAATAGTTGCGTCTCAGCAGAGAGAGCAATTTTCACAGGGCAGCACAGGGCATAGTAGAGGTAGCACCTTACAACTTCTGGGCATCACTTTCCACCACCTGGGATTTGTCTAGCTTGCCTTTAGGGCAAGCCCAGGTGAATTTACACCATACCCTCATTGTACTTCTGTTGCATATAATATTATAATAAAATGGCTGAGCTAGGTGCACATTTTTGAGTAATTCTGGAAATTTACTTATATGTTTGAATTTTCATGTCTGCATGTGTTGTTTTGCTTGTTATCACTGTAAATTTTTCCATTAGGAATATTACTATTTAATCGTGGGACTTTCCTATGACCTTGGAGGACCAACAGAATGTTATGTATCGGAGGCAAAGGTACTGTAGTAGGGAAAGGGAATTGGAAATCACCCCTGACACTGAAACTTCAGAGCAGGCAGTTGGTCGTAACAGACATGACAAAAACTTCCAAATTGTCCCTTTCTTCTTGTCATTGCAGCATAAGTTTGATTTGCTCACCTACTCCCACATCAGATTTGGCCTTATGTCCAGATTCTTCAATCTTGCATAGTTACCATAGATCCTGGAATGGAGTAGCTTCTTTCTTCCCATAAATACTTGAAGTAAAGTTACCCCCTTCCTCCGGTAGTGCATTTAATACCACTATAGTCATTTCACTATCAGACATGACTTCTCCCAATTGTTGTAGTTGAACCGAGATCTCAAATATCCTCATAAAGTATGAGGCTATTCCATCTTCCTTAGACATCTTCAACTTGTAGAGTTCTTGTCTTAATGAGATGACTTCTCCATCAGTGGTTATGGAATACAACTCTACCAGTTTGTCATAGATTTCTTTTGAAGTTTTGAGTTTAGATACATATGGGATGAGAGGATCCTTGATAGATTCTATGAGAATCCTTTGAGCCCTAACTTCCCCTTTCATATACTTTGCAAGTTCTTCAACATCTTCTCCTGGTTTGGTGATAGATCCTTTGACATGACCCATGACCTCATTTTCAATGAGATTTAGATCTGTCCTTTTCTTCCATGCAAGATAGTTTGAAGCCCCAACCAATTTGTTGCTCTCCTTGCAAAAATACATTTTGACAGATTTAGATAAAGTCATATACTTACTTTATAGGATGCTCCTTTCTCCTTGTTTCCTCCTTGATGTTGATGATGATATAGAGAATATAAAACTTCTCTTAGTTGAAGATAGTTTTCTTTAATAATGATTCTTGATCTCACAGAGAGGGAGATCCCTTTTGATGGTGATGTCTTGTTGATGAAGATCAGTGATGACTTCTTGTTTCAATGAGAGAGGGTCTTGATTACACCACTTTTTGATCTAGCTTCCTTTGGATGAATAGTCTTTTAACTTGATTTGTAGATCTCTTCGACTTGAGAAGATGTAGGGTTTTGGTTGTTGAAAAGTGTAACTAGTTCGGTTTTCATAATGACATGTAATTATGATTTTACGTAAAGAAGAAGACAAAGAAATAAAATGTATTTGTAATGCTTGCATCATGGTTTTCATGAGTAAGAGAATCTATTATAGGTCAAAGAGTTCTTCTTGATGTCTTTATTCTTTTGTTATCTTGTCATAAATAACGAAGGAAAGGAGACCTTAAGGAGTATGAAGAAGAGGCTATCTAAGGTTCGGTCTTGGGTTGCAATACCTCGCATATACTCAGGAAGGCTAAGACATTCTTGACATCTTGGTGCAGAAGATTATATATCACGGTTTTGGGTATCAATTAGAGAAAAAGGATCCGAGGAAGGAACAAGGTGGAGCTAAAGTAGGCCGAGAAAAGGAAGGGTAAGTCGAGGATAAGATAAGATAAGATAAGATAATTTTATTAATGTCCAACGAATGACCACAAAAAGGTCAATGGGACTGCCGGTTACAATGATTACAACATGCCTAGCCGGTGGACCAAACGGTCCGCTTCCATTATAAAAGCAGGAAATACAAACTACAAAGAGTGCAAATGTAAAGTAAAAGCTAGATGACTAAAGCATCTCGACAATGAGTTGTGGTGAAGAAGTCCTGGAGGAGAAAGAGGAGCCTCCTGAAGGAGGGGGGGAGACTCCTACTCCTAGCATCCAAGGCTAATAGAAGAGGGTTGAAGGAAACTTGTCAATGTTTGTTGCCCTGAGGAGGAACTGGACTGCTGTAGCTGCCGTCTGGAGGATTTGGGGCATCTACTGGAGTGAGGTCTAGTCCTGGAGTGTTGATGGGGTCTAGTGGGACGGGACCCCCGGATCCGCACTGATCTGGAATCATGGTCTATGGATCGATCGATGGTTCTCTTGGTGCCCCGCGATGCCGGGAGCACCTTGAAGAAATCTGTGTTCCTCTGTGTGGTGTTCGAAACCGTAGGAGGCTGTAGTCGAAGTGAACGATGCCTGAAGGTCTCCTGAAGGTAAAGTGCCAGACATCTCTGGTCAGTGTATCTAAGGAAGCTGGCCAGGCTCTGGGGGCCCCTGAATAAGCAATGAAAACGTCCTCGGATCTCATAGTAGACTGGGCATTTGAAGATGAAATGTAACTCAGTCTCCACCTCCTGTAAGTGAGAAAGCTGACAGATCCTCTCTGTCTTGTCAATGTGATGGTCTGTCTCCACTCGAAGCCTGTGCGATCCAACCCTGAGCTGCCTGAGAGGGTTCCTAATAGCATGCATCCAATGTTGGAGGGTATACTAGGGTCAAATAATGAGTCCATCTCTGATCTCCATAAGGTGCTCAACATAGAAGGCCATCTTTGGGCGCAGTCCGCCTGGAGGATTGATCCATGTAGTTTGAACTTTGAATGTACTGCCTGTAGATGTCCTCCTTGATGATTTTGTTGAGTTCTTGTTGGTTTGGAAGAAGGTGCCCTGGGGCATTCAGTGAATACTGGAACGAGGGGAGATGATCCATCTGGATACCTATAAGACCTAGGAGTTTTGTCACCCCAATGAACCAACATTTGGGTTAGTCTGTCTTGCGTATGAGCGATGCTCTCTGAGGAGCAATAGGCCAAGTATGGGTCCCTGCCTCTACCCTCTCTCATGTCTGCCAGCCCACGGATCCGATGAAGAAAGGAGACTATCCTGAAGATTGCCTGCAGGCGGAAGGGCTTAGCCCCGAACTCTGCTAGGATGATGCTCTGAGGAACTTTTTGCTTGCATCGAATGAAGCGGCGCAAGAGAAGGGTCTGGAATCGCTCTGTCGAGGTCCAATCTGACTCTAGTAATGAGGGGCCCCAAACCTCTGATCCATAAAGAATGGTGGGGCGGATCAAGGCATCCATGATGTTCATCTTGGATGAAATGTCCTGGAAGTGGTGACGGAAGCACTGTCTCTCAAGAATGGCTAGGGAACCATATCCTTTGTTTATCCTGGGCTGAAGAGCCGACCGAACGCTGAACCGGGGACCTGTAAATTGCACTCCCAAGTAAGTGTAACTGCTGACGACTTCGATTTCTTCTCCCTTGAATAGGAAGCAGAAACTCAAGATTTTCTTCACCCCATTGAAAATTATGACTTTGGTTTTGCTCAGGTTCACCGTCAGGTGTCGAAGATCACAAAAGGCTGCAAGGACATCCAGCTGTCTCTGTAAGCCCTCCAGGGAGGACGCTAGGAGGGCAATATCATTGGCAAAGAGTAGGATGGAGATCAAGACATGGTGGAGAAGGCACCCATCAGATTCCTGGATATGCTCTCGGAGGAAAGATTCCAGCTCATCAATGTAGATCCCGAAAAGAGTGGGGAAAAGTGGGCACCCCTGCTTGACTCCAATAGTGCTCTGGATGAACTCCGACATCCCTCCAACCGTGCGGAGATGGCCAAGGACAGACTCGTAGAGGCACATAATAGCAGTCAGAAGAGTCGATGAGATGCCAATCTCTCTCAGCCTCTGAAAAAGGTCCTCCCTCGAGATCGAATTGAAGGCCTTCTTGAAATCCACAAAACAACAGTACACCTTGGAGGACCGATGTCGGGCCTCCTCGATCTTCGCTCAAAGGGTGAAGATATGGTCAGTGGTCTAGTGATCCGGTCTGAAACCAGCTTGCCCCCTGGCCCTAAGATGTCTCTGCTCTAGGAAGCGGGACAGTCCCTTGTGGAGGGCAGTAACATACAACTTGGAGAATGTGTGTCCGACCATGATTGTTCTGTAATTGTTCGGGTCGGAGGTAGATCCTGCGTTATGGATGGGGTAGATAAAGTGGTGGGGCCATCCATCAGGGAAGCCATCTCGAATGACATGGTTGAAGAGATCCACTAGGTAACCAATTAGAGGACGAAGCCCAAGTTTGAAGAATTCTTCCTGGAAGCCTTCTTCTTCTGCGGCTTTGTTGCTTTTCATCGCCCAGATTGCCTCTCTGATATCTTTGTCGGAGAAGAAGTGACAGGTGGCTGGGGGGGAAACAACCTGAGTAAGGGGTTGCCCGGGGATGTCATACAACTTGGAAGTGTGGGAGAACATGGAGGTGGGGTCAAGGTCGGTAGGGGTGGGAGATCGCCTGGAGAGAATGGTGCCCCACAATTCTTTAGGGGAATGGAGAAGGAGAGCAGAAAGAATCTGTCTATTGTGGGAAATAAAATGACGTTTCTTGTGGCGAAGGAGGCGGCGGTAGGCAAAACGGATGCTGGGGTACGACAGTAGGGAATGTCTGAAGGTGTGCTGGAGATCCTGGTGGAGATTTGCACTCCTGGTCATACCACTTATTCATAGGACATCCTCTCGGTTTTGTGGGGGGGGGGGGGGGAGGTGGAGCTGGTGGAGGAAGGGAAGGACTGGAGCACAGCCTCCCAGATTGCAGATGAGAGGCATTGGTATTTGTCATTGACGGATTCAAGAGAGGCGAACTGGACTTCAGGTGGAAGTGCATGCTTGAGGTTAGAAGAGAAGACATTAGGGTCGCCTTCCTCGAACTGGAAGAGGGTACAGGATGGATTGTGCGGAATAGGGGGGATGTGCGAGGGATGTTAAACTGAAGTGAAAGTGAGAGAAGTGCATGATCCGCGAGGGGGATGGGTGTGATAGAAAAGTTTTTGATGTGTGGGAGGATATCCGGGCTGGCAAGAGCATAGTCTACCACACTCGCTCCCCCCCCATGGGGTCGGCAAGTAAAGAAATGGGAGGATGGAAAACAAGGGAGGTCATTCAGGATTATCAAATCGTCAGACTCCCCCAATTGCAAAAGGTGTTTCCTGTAGGCTGTGGTGGGACACAAGCTATCCTTTGATGTTCGGTACATGCTCACCAATGTCGAATCGACCCCTCGAGTGCAGAACACGTTCTCCGTACGATCATGAATGGGAATTTGGAGGTCTCTAGTTTGGGCATTAAAGTCCCCAATGAGAATGATGTCTCCCACTACTGAGTATTTGGTAATGTCAGAGTACAAGTCTGTGAAGGGGTCTCTGTCATTGTTATGGATAGCAAAAGATGACGAGATGGGGGGAGAGTAACACACCGCAATGTAAATGTCTCTCAAAGGGGGGATGCTGGCTCTGATTTGAATCCACATGAATCTGACGTGATCATCGGTCGCCACAACAGAGATTCTGTGTCTGAGATCATCTCTGGTGAGGCATGCTACTCCTCCAGAACCTCTGACTCCTCCTGAACTCCATGTCTCCTGTTTGCAAACTGAGGTCCACTAGTATCCTGTGATGTCAAGGACAGGGCGGACAGGGCTCGTGTGTGTTTCGGTAACGAGTAGGATGTCTGCTAAAGTGAGGGCGTCATGAAGTAGGCTAGGTGATGACCAGAAAGAGCCATTTCCATACTCTGTCTCCTCTCCACTTGGGCTCGTCATTTAGAGCTATCGGTTCGAGGTACGCATCCCGGGGGGAAGGAATCTCGAACAACCGCTCGAAGATTTCTGATGACTGCCCACTTTCCTGCTTGTCTTTCTTCCACAACTTGTTCTCTGGCCTGTTTAAGTTCAACGACTTGTGTTCTTGTGAGGTCCTCATCTAGGAATACCTTGCCTGGAAGGGAGAACAATTTCCGCTTTGCCCGAAGCACACGAAGCCTATCTGTGGAGTTGCGGAATTTGAGGAAAAGAGTAGAATCCCACCCCAACCATGCCCTATCCAACGTTATATCAGGTATGTCAAGTGTGTCACGAAGGAACCTGTGGCCTAGCTCCAGTGTGTCCGATGAAGGAGTGGGAGGGGGAAGTCCCCTCACCTTGAGGTTTAGTTCTCTTGCTCGTCGGGTCCTTTCCTCCACAAGTTTAGCCTACACAACTTCTTCCACCACTGTAAGGGGTGGGGCCTTTTCTTTTCCTCTGACCACTTATACCCATGAACTTACTTGTTTGAAAGATACCTGTTGTGATCTGATTTCTTCTTGTTTATCCTTGAGAACCTGAATTTCCGCCTGTAAGACCTCATCTAGTGGGCATATCGCGATAAGTTCTCTGCACTCCTGCAGCTTAATCTTTAGGGACGAGTTATCTTCCTCGACCACCCCGACCCTGTTGGACAAAGTGCCAATATCGAAGCAAAGCTTGCAGCTTTCTGCTTCAAGGAGTTCCATTTTCCTCGGTAATTGCATGATTTGGGAGGTCCAGAATATGGAGTTGGTTTCCAACACGATGTCGATGGGGCTATACACTGTTCTGGGCTCGTTGTGGCACTGCTTGAGATAGTTAAGTGGCCTCTGTCATTGAAATTCGGGGAAGGAGGAAATTTGGCCCCCCCTTGGGTCCTTGTTTTCCTTCCTCTATGTCATCCCAGCCAACGGAAATTGAAGCGTCGGGGTGCGGTTGCGGGAGCGAAGAGGGAGGTAGCAACTGTAGGGAAAGGGAAGTAGCAATGGCTATGGGAGGAGCAGCTGCGGGGTGGTTGCGAGGAAGAGCAGCGGGAGGCTGCAGGAGGGGGAGGAGCGGCGGGAGGAGGGTGCGGGAGGGGGCTAGGAAAGAGGTTGCGGGAGGAGGGCTGCGGAAGAGCAGCGGGAGGCTGCGGGAGGGTGGGGAACAACAGGAGGAGGCTGCGGAAGGAGAGGCCGCGGGGAAGAGCAGCGGGGATGGTGGTGGGAGGGTGGGGAACAACAGGAGGAGGCTGTGGGGAAGAGCACCGGGAGGCTGCGTGAGGGTGAGGAGCAATGGGAGGAGGCTGCAGGGAGGGCTCCGGGATGGCAGTGGGGAGGCGGCGGGGAGGAGCTGCGGGAATGGGAGCGGGGAGGAGCTGCGGGGAATAGCAGTGGGGAGGGGATACGAGGAATGACAACAGGGAGGAGTTGCGGGGAATGGTAGCAGAGAGGGCTGCGGGAATGGCAGGGGGGAGGAGCTGCGGGAATGGCAGCGGGGAGGGCTACGAGGAGCTACGGGGAGGGCTGTGGGGAGGGCTGCGGGGAGGGCTACGAGGAGCTACGGGGAGGGCTGTGGGGAGGGCTGCGGGGAGAAAGACAATGCCTAAGAAAAAATGTGAGTTTTACCTCACTTCCGCAAGTCCCAACTGATCTGGATGAGCCGCTGATGAAACCCCAGCTAGCTCTGCGCAATCTCTACGCTGCCACTGCATAAGGCTGCATGATCCTGACTGAGGGACTGCGTCACCCTTGCTCTGAACTGATTAGCTTCTCCTAGAGTTTTGTTTTAGCCTTGCCGGCTCAGAAACCCTAGTCTCCAGCTGAATTTCGAACTTTCCTTGGAGGCTCTGCGCTGCCCCTGCGTGGGCATGCGTCACCCTCTCTAGGGACTGCCTCACACCCTCTGATGGTTGCGCTGCCTCGACTGCGTCTCTGCTGTCCTTGCTCTACGTTTCACTCTTGGTCCTCCGACCAATTACTGCATCTGCCCCTCATTGCTTCTCTTTTCTAAGAGCAAAGCAGTTGATTGAGCCTTGGAAATGCACCATGCTTCTTCCGACCTGCATTCTATAATGCCTTCAGTTCTTCAAAGCTTGCAGTAATAAGGAGACCTCTTTGTCTTGGGTTGCTACAACAAGAAGACCGAAATCTTTGTCTAGAATTGCAGCATCAAGAAGACCGAGACTCTTCCTGTGATTGCCAAGGAGATCAATGCAGTACAGTGCAACAAAGGAGGATTGAAGAAGAAGAGGCCAAGAAGATCAAGTAAAGGATAGTGACAAGGGTCTTGGAGGAATACTTGTGTCAAGGGTGTTTGTCATGGCCTTGGTACTCGTCAATTGAAGGTCTATAAGAAGAATTTTGATCGGGTTTTCCTCTCAAAGAGTGAGAGGCTTTGGCCCTGGCTTGCTAGCCTAAATATTGTGTCTCTTGTGTATTTGATAATTGACTTGATGAAGAACATAATAATCTAACGAAGACAAGATCTGAAAGAAAGAAGCATAAAGTAAATCAAAAGTAATTATGAAGAAGAGAAATTGTAATAAAAGCCCTAATTTCTCAACATGGTTTCAGAGCTATGGTGACAGTCAAAGAAAGGCATCTAAGAGGCACTTAATGATTAGATCACAATCAACAACTCATCTAAGAGGCACTCAAGAAGGAACTACAATTCGGATCTGAGATTTCGGAGGTCATACTTCTGTGGAAGGAACAACAAGGAAGTGAAGGGACAACGAGGGCTTACATTTGAGATGAGCTCGAATTACAGTCCTCGGATACCTTTGTATGTCTTGGTGGTATCCCTACTATTCTCGGTGATCACACAATGATCAAGTTCAGATAAGGGTTCATGCAAGTTACAACTCACTGATATGATAAAGACCACAAATCTCGGTGTCTCGACAATATGACAGAAAAGAGATCTAACCATAAAATGGAATCATGATACAATCTCAGTTATAAGTCTAGAAGAGATATACAAGGCAAGGCAACTCAAAGTATAAAGAAGAATTTCTGATCTACTTTTATTCACTACCAAAGAAGTCAAAGCATCTGAAGGCTATAAAGCAAGCTTTCTATCATCACAACAAGGATCTCATCCTTGAAGAAGATCATCCAAGGAAGCATCAATACAAAGTGACAAAGGTGAAGATTTCCTCTTCACTTGTCAAGTAAGTATCTTTCATTCTATAATCAAATTTGGTCAAAAAAATGACTTCGTGATTGCAAGGAGATCTATAAGCTGGTTGGGTCATCAAAACTTCTTGCATGGAAAAAGGAGGATAGACATGATCCTCGAAGAAAGTGAAGTTATTGATCATATCTATGGAAAAGTCTTTGAAGATCAAGCATTATATGAATACATGAAAAAAGTTTAAAGGGCTCAAAGGATTCTTATGAAATTAGTCAAAGGTCCCGTCATCCCTATGTAGCAGGAGTGGAGACATCAAAGAGATATATGATAAGCTAGAAGAAATATTCTCTGAAGATGCAGTAAAGGTCATATCGCTTAGACCCGATCTACATAAAAATTGAAGGAATATCCTCATAGAATCTCAATTGTGAGATCTAGGAGAAATGATAAAATGTTAATCATCATTGTTTTAATTAATGAGCAAGGTAACAAATGTCCATGGGACAAGAAAGTTACCTCATTCAACAACTTGTGGTTTCTATGCAAGACAGAAAAGGACAAGTTGTGGACAAAAGAGTTGAAGGTTAAAGGACTCAAACATTTGCAAAAAAGAAAGGGAAGTTTGGTCCTTAGATAAGACAGAACAACATAGCTAAGATTCAATGCTATGGAAAGGTTATGGATATAACAGAAAGGAAGCTCATGTTGAGATTTTGGGGTAGCATCAAATGTGCTCTAGCTCTAAAACGTTGTGGAGGGGCTGGAACACATGAGATCTCCAAGACCCAGAAATGGTTTGGAGAAATTCCATCTGGTGTAAAGGTTACTCAAATCAAAGTTGCAAACATTGCGATTTAATCGCGATTTTTTCAAAAAATCGCGATTTTTTCAACTAAACGATTAAATCGGCGATGTTTTGCACGATTTTTTGAAAAAAACGCTAATCGGGAAAAAATCGTGGGCCCATCAAACAGCAACCCTATAAGTTCAAAAATTGATTTTTTTTTTTGTCATTTTTGCAGCCCTCTCATTTTCCTGAGACACCCTGTTGGCAGTTAATGGTAATGTTAAATTCTTAAAGTAAAAGGTGATATCACCTTTTACTTCAATTTTTAACATTACCATGAAATGACTCAGGATGTTTAAGAGTGGTTTCGACCTCATTGGATTTCATATGGAGAAACTAGAATTTTAGATTTCACTCAAAATTCGGCAGACTTAATGGTTTTCAGGGTTTCATGGTTTGGGGATTTGCATTGTTTCCATTTGATTCTATTATGTGTAAGGGTATGAGATTGGCATTTGATCAAGAGTATGAAGTCCTTTAAGAACCGTGATGTTGGTGGCATTGATTGTTGAACTTTGTTGATGTTGGTGGTATTGATTGTTGAACTCCCCTACCGTGGCCTTAACAAGAATGTACCCTTCACTCAAAGGAAAACAACTGGTTAGGCATGTTAATCTTTTTCTACCGCGTTTTAAGGTTGAGGAGATGAACCCTTCACTCAAACCAAAATCATTGGTTAGGCATGTTAAACTTTTTCAATTTCTATCATGTTATAAGGTTGAGCAATCCAAGTCCGAAGACTTTGAGCTAGATGATGTTTATGTATCTCTTGTTGATGATCCCATTTCTAGTAGCGATGAATCAATGATGAGTTTCATGAGGAGGAGGAGGAGGAGCAACAACAAGAGGAGGAGGTGACACCACCTACCCCTGCTACCGGTAGAGGACGCGGTCTGCCTCCTTTAGCCCCCGGTGCTTCAGGATCTGGAGCACAACAGAGTTCATTGCCAGCCCCGCCAGCTTCTTCGTCTAGAGGGAAAGCTGTTATATTTTCTCGCAAGAGGGGCAAAGAAAATCAATAGTATAGTTTATTTGGTGCATTCCTTTGTATATAACATTATGACTCATGATATGAGATACATTATTATATTTTTTGTTGATATTTTGAGGTTGAGTTGAGACTTAGGACTTAGTATTCAGGACAGGATTAAGTTTTATGTGTGATGTAGCACTAGACATGATATTACACATCTTATATATTAGTTTTTTTTTTCATATTTATGTGTCAATGCATTTATTTTATGTTGTGGGTGCTTTAGATATTAAAAAAATTGAAAAAAAATGAATATTTTTGTATGTGCCGATTTTTTCCTGATTTTTACCGATTTTTTCCCGATTTTTACGATTTTTTTCCGATTTTTTCCCCTCGCCGATTTAATCCCGATCGCGATGTTCGCAACATTGACTCAAATAATTAAATTTTTTAATGAGGACCCTAAGTCTAACTTAGGAAAATTAAAAAATTAAAGTGAATTAATTTACACATGTGATGAGAACATTCTAAGTGATGTGGATCAAGCTACTTCTAATCTTAGCCGTTGATTAGAGATTTGATCACGGTCGTTGATTTGTCGACAAGAAAAGTATAAAGAAAGGGCTTGGGGTCAGTTGGAGAAGACACACAGAATTTAAGAGATCGAATTATTCTGACGGACCAGTGCTCAGACGAAGATTAGATCCTTGTGATTCAGAGAAGCAGTGAAGGGCAGATGCAGTGATTGGTTAGGAGGACCAATAGTACAACACATAGCAAGGGAAGCAGAGACGCAGAGACGTAGTGGAGGCAGCGCAACCATCAGGAGGTGTGATGCAGTCCCTAGAGGGTGATGTAGGCCCACGCAGAGCTCACATAGGGGCAGCGTAGAACCTCCAAGGAAAAGTCTGAAATTCACTGGAAGTTGGGGTTTCTAAGCCGGCATGGCTGAAACCAGATCTGGGAGAAGCTAATTAGCATAGAGCTAGGGTGACGTAGTCCCTCAGACAGGGCCACACAACCTTACGCACTGACAGCGTAGAGACTGTACAGAGCTAGCTGGGGTTTCACTAGTTGCTAATCCGGATCAACCGGCTTGCGAGAGTGAGGTATATCTCACATTTTTCTTTGTTGGGTGAGTCGGTTTGTGGCACCCTAGATGTACTCAGAATACTACTGCTTAATAATAATAAACCCTCATATCTGCTGCACCGGTTTTCCCGCATTGGTTTTTTCTGGGGACATTTGTCCGAAAAATTTGTGTGTCCTTTGTCATATGTGCATGATGTTCAATAAATGACCTGTATTTGTGTAGGCTACTAGTTGTGTTTACTTAGAATTTTTTCTAAATAATTCTGTTAAATAACTTGTGTATAATAAAACAAGTAGGAGAAGTAAATCAATATTTAGTAGTAGGATTTATGTGCTAAGAAATTTTCACATGGTATCAGAACATTGCAGATCAAGCTAAACAACCAGCAAAGGGGTTGAACATATTTGTTGCAGGAAGGGCAACTGAAGCAGCACAGATCCAGAAGAAGGCAACACAACACCAAAGGGATAGCATAGACCTTGCAAGGGTGACTCAGAGTCAGTCTGCTGAAATAGAGGTTGACGCACCTCCAAAAAGGTGACACAGAGCCAGTCTGCTCACGCAGAGGCTGACGCAGTACCAGGAGAGTGACGCTGAGCCAGTCTCCTCACGCAGAGGCTGACGCAGCACTAGGAGGGTGACGCAGTTGAAGGGGGAGTGACGCTGTGCAGTTTGTCGGGGCTGGAAGTGCAATTTTTGATGTTCAGAAGTTGCTAGTGAGGCATCGGTTCTATCGGTGTAGAACAGTGCCTCGCAAAGGTGACAAACTGAGTAGAAACAGTTCCTCAACAGACTTTTGCCAAGAAGTCTGAGATTCGATAAGGAGGGTGGTGGTAGAGGGCTGATTCAGTAGAATTGGAAGAGGATTCCCGAGAGGGAATTCAGTTGTTAGAGGGAGCAATATCTCTAGAGGGTTTCTATTGTTAAGAAACCCAGATCCGGTCTTCTGTTGAGTGTAGCAGCAATAGAAGGGAGAAGAGTACCCACTTCGACAATTTTTTTGAGCAGAGATGGCCTCGTACGAACTGAGAGATTAGGATAGTTTGGACGGTGTGTCAAACTTTGCAACCTGGAGGGCCAGAATCCTGACAGTCCTGGAGGAGTACGGTATCAGAGACCACATAGAAAATGTCCTAGCTGTGCCATTCGATGTAGATGCTCTGAAGAAGTTCAACGAAAATCAGGCGCGGGCAAAGTGCTTGATCATGGATGGGGTGAAGGATCACGTGGTCCCACACATTGCTGAGAAGAGGACGACACATGAGATGTCGACAACTTTGACCACGCTGTATCAAGGCAACTCCGTCCAACGTAAGATGATTCTAGAGAACCATATGCAGATGTTCCAGATGCATAAGGGAGAGGAGATTGAACCCTTCCTCTCTAGATTGCAGACGATCCGAGATCAGCTGATAACCATAGGGGAAACTCTGGATGAAGGGCTCTTGGTGAGGACTGCGTTAAATGCAGTCATCGATGAGTGGGAGACCTTTGTCCAAAGCATCTTGGGCAGAGCACAACTCCCAAATTGGGGTGACATTGTTGATTTTGTAGAATTGGAATGTTTTCCAAGTCTCATATTTTGTGAGGAGGCTTGGACATCAGTATTCCAAAGAATCCAAAAACCGTTTGTGGAAATTCCACTCGGTTTATGTTTTATTAAAATAATTAATTAATTTATTGTGATCCCAAGTCTAAACTTAGGGAAATTATATAATTAAAGGGTATTAATAAAACACAGTGTGAATCTTCTAGAAAACGAAGATCAAGTCATGTTTTAATCTTAGCCATTGATTAGAGATCTAATTTGGGGCATTGATTCATCAACGAGAAGATTATAAGAGAAGGCTTGATGGTCATTTGGAAAACAAGTCAGGCACACTCTCAGCACCCGAAGGAAATCGATTCTGAAGGAATAGAATTCGATTTCAGAGGGAGAGGTTGTAGAGGTAGAATTTCAAAGGCAAAAGAAGGAAGGGGAAGTCAGTAGAGGCAAAGAAAGACAGGAGGAGGACGCAAAGGGGACAACGCTGAGCTGCAACACAGAGTCCCCACGCAGAGTGACGTAGTCCAACGTAGAAGACCATGCAAAGTGACGCAGAGGGTGTGAAAAATCCTAGATCTGGATTCATACTGCAACAAATCTAAATTACTTCTCCTGTTATTTTTCATAATTATCTCATTATAGTGAAATATCGAAGTAATTACTGAAGCAGTCTACATAATTATGCTGCGGAATAAATCTAAGTGCTGAAACAAACTGAACAAAATACAATGAAAAACATCCACATTTGACACAATTATTTTTGGACTAAGTCCCCGGAAAAACCTAACTTGGGAAAACCGGTGCAGTAGATCTGAGGGTTTTGTATTATTAAGTAGCAAAATCTTTAGTAGAACTAGGGTGCCAATATTCGGCTCACCTTTCAGAGAAAATCTCGGCAACAAAGAAATGTGAGATATACCTCCCTCTGCAAGTCCCCGACTGATCCAGAGCAGCGCTAGTGAAGCCCCCCTTTGCCTCTGTGTGATGCCTACGCTGCTACTGCGTAAGCTTGCGTGGGCAAGCTAAGGAACTACATCACCTCCCTTGCAATGATCAAGCTGATCTGAAACTGAGTTTTGGCCCTCCTGGCTCAGAAACCTCAGCTTCCAGCTATCTCCGAACTGAATCTAGAAGGCACTGCGTCACTTCTGCGTGATCCCCTTCGGGGACTGCGTCACCCCTCCAGATGACTGCGCTGCCTCTACTGCGCACTGCTGCCTCTCTCTCTGAAATGTACTCCTGGTCCTCCTGACCAGTTACTGCATCTGCCCCTCTCTGGAATTGATCACTAGATTGAAATCACTTAGCCAACCCTGCCCTAGTGATTCGATCTTGATCAAAAGCTGTGTCTTTTTCACAAGCTCGAAAATGCCAAATGCTCAGTGTGTTTTCCATGGGCCCCTCACACTCCTTATAATCTTTCATTGACCCTTCAACGACCAAGATTAAAACATAATCAAGGGCTAAGATTAATTGGGAGTTGATCCATGACTTTATCTAGAAGATTCACACTTAGTTTAATTAATACCCTTTAATTAATCAGTGTCCCTAAGTTTAGACTCAGGAAAACATTAAAAAACGATTAATTAATTTTAATTAAACCATCTCTAAGTGGAATTTTCCAAAATACTTTATGGGTATTATGGAATACATGTGTCTTAGCCTATATACAAAATTACAAGGCTAGAGCACATCCGATGCTACCATAAATCAACACTCCCTCTTAGTGAGGAAAGTGCTTTAGCAATACAACTCTATGTGCTGCTCTGACTTTTGTAACATCTACTGCTGTGCTGTTGATGCTGTTCACCAACACTACACAAATGTTGCAACTATATCGCTGTTGACTTTGCATGCTGCTGCCAACTGCTACTCTACTGCAATTCCCTCTGAATTATGCAACCATGCTACTGCACTGTGTAAGCACTGCTCTGCACTGCACTACACCATTGTGCATTACGCTGCTGCTGCTCCATTGTTGCTACTGATGTTTTGTTGCACTGTTGCTAATTGCAACAGGAAAACATCCGAAATTGGACAAGTAACACTGCATCTGAATAATAAGACTGTCTGCTGCCAACTTCTGCACTAGCTCTCTGAAATTGCTGTGCTGCTGCTACTCTGTATTGCACTGCGTTGCACCAGTGTGCTTTGCGCTGTTGCTGCTCAACTACTGCTGTGGTTGCTCTTCTTATGCGCTGATCATACTCTAGTATTGCTAGCTACTGCATTGTCTCTTCCTCTTTTGCTGCATCCGTCCATCCTGCTACTGTCTTAAGGCTCTCGTAGCTCGTATGTGATCCAAGAGTTCGGAAATACTCAAGGATCCTACCACTTTTAGATTCTGGATCTACAACTCCAAGTCAGCCCACTTCCCTCCTTTCGGAATATGAGCTAACATAGCACAATCATCTTCTGCCTCAATCTTGGCAGCTCCGGCTTGAGGATCCTACTCGTCTTTGTCCTTTTTCTTAAGAGGACATTGTGTGGCATAATGTCCCATTTCCCCACACTGAAGCACTTAATGTTGGACAGATCTTTCTTCTTCTGCCGTTGTTGCCCCTTTGATGCAAGGGTTGCGTTTTCTTCCTCCTCCTTCTTGACTTTCGAACTGCTGTTGCCATCCACAATATGGATTTTGCGGAGATCTCTCCTTAGCTCTTCTTGCTGCAAGGCTGCCCACATCGCTTCCCATCCTGGGAGTGTTTCTCTTCCCAGAATGCTCTAGACAAAGACCTGATAGTCTTCTGAAACATAGTTCAGAGTGAGCCTTACCAACTCTGAGTCTCTAGATGCTAACCCCACTGCTGACAACTAGTCTCGGTTTTCCTGAATTCGAGACAGGAAGGAGTTAAAAGAAGGAGTTAAAACGCTCTCCCTTCTTCATCCTGGTGTTACGCATCTTCTCCTCCAGATACATCTTTCGCTGCTCGAAAGATCCTTGATATAGCTTTTCCAGCCCTACCCACATTTCTCTAGCAGTGTCCTTTGTTGCTATGTGGGGTACGATGTGATCCTTTACGCCATCTAGGATCAATCGTTTGGCTCTTGCCATGTTCTTCTTGAAGGCTCTCAGATGTGCTACATCCAGCGGCTCTGCAACTGCGGTATCAATGAGGCTCTTTAGATCATGCTCATCAAGGAGAAACTGAATCCTTGACTTCCAAATAACATAGTTTGAGGCACCCTCCAACCTATCTGGGTCACGCAATCCATTGCTGGCCATCTCCTCAATTGTCGACTTCTCCCTCTAACCCTCTTCTCAGCTACACTTACGCACTCCTTTAGGAGTAAGTCAATGCTTCTGCTGCTGCACAGGAAAGAACTGAGTCTCTTTGAGTAAGAGAACTCTCTGAGGTCAAGAAATCCCCAACTATGATTTTCAAAAATTTTCTAACGCTCATGCACCAACACTTACTGCTGTGCAGCTACTGCGTCCTTCAGCTACACTGCCTCTTTTGCAACTGGAATAGGTTACCCCTCTCTCAACTCTCTCAGAGGGAGCTTTCTCTGCACTGGAAGGCTCTCTTGGTTTGGACTGCCAATATCCGGCTCACCCTTCAGAGAAAATCTCGGCAACAGAAGAAATGTGAGATATACCTCACTTTGCAAGTCCCTCGCTGATCCATAGTAGCACTGGTGA
This sequence comes from Pinus albicaulis, assembly GCA_034641835.2. Classification (NCBI taxonomy): domain Eukaryota; kingdom Viridiplantae; phylum Streptophyta; class Pinopsida; order Pinales; family Pinaceae; genus Pinus; species Pinus albicaulis. The sequence continues at coordinate 790,801,929 of CM076574.1, forward strand.
AGCCCCTCTCTGCCTCTGCGTGATGCCTATGCTGCTACTGCATAAGCCTGTGTGGGCAAGATAAGGAACTACGTCACCTCCTCCTCTGCAACGATAAAGCTGATCTAGAACTGAGTTTTGGCCCTCTTGGCTCAGAAACGTCAGCTTCCAGCTATCTCCGAATTGAGTCTAGAAGGAATTGCATCACTTCTATGTGATCCCCTTCAGGGACTGTGTCACCCCTCCAGATGACTGCGCTGACTCTACTGCGTCACTGTTGCCTCTCTCTTTGAAATGTAATCCTGGTCCTTCTGACCAGTTATTGCATCTGCCCCTCTCTGGAACTGATCACTAGATCGAAATCACTTAGCCAACCCTGCCCTAGTGATTCGATCTTGATCAAAAGCTGTGTCTTTATCACAAGCTCGAAAATGCCAAATGCTTAGTGTGTTTTCCATAGGCCCCTCACCCTCCTTATAATCTTTCGTTGACGCTTCAACGACCAAGATTAAAACATAATCAAGGGCTAAGATTAACTAGGAGTTGATCCATGACTTTATTTAGAAGATTCACACTTAGTTTAATTAATACCCTTTAATTAATCAGTTTCCCTAGGTTTAGACTTAGGAAAACATTAAAAAACGATTAATTAATTTAATTAAACCATCTCTAAGTGGAATTTTCCAAAATCCTTTTTGGGTATTATGGAATACATGGGTACAAGTTACAGCTCAAGTCCCCAATGGCACTGATAGGCAGTATTGATGATAGAGATTTGAATGAATTACAACATAGAAAAATGGGGCATCTACATCATGGAGCCTTGAGGATTCTTAAGAAGACTGTCACTGGAGCTCCGAAACTTAGCACCAAGCGAGACAATGTCTGCAGGGGGTGTGTATTAAGGAAGTATGCCAAGGCAACATATCCAAAAAGCAGCAATAGGGCCAAGAGTGTGTTGGGATTAATACACTCAGCCATCTGCGGACCAACGTCCTCAAATACTCTCAGTGGTGCAATGTATTTTTTCACCTTTATTGATGACCATTCTAGAAAGACATGGATCTAAATTCTGAAGACCAAAGATGAGGTCTTTGAGTGATTCAAAGAATTTAAGACTTTGGTGGAGAATCTAACAGGGAACGGATCAATACATTGCGATCAAACAATGGTGGAGAGTACATTGACAAGGACTTCAGAAGGTTCTGCACAAATGAAGGCATCAAGAGAGAATGGATAGCTCCAAAAAATCCGTAGTAGAATGGGGTCGCAGAAAGGAAGAACAAGACTATTGTGGAAGCTGCGAGGGCAATGATGTATGATCAAGGCATGCCCAAATTTCTGTGGGTTGAAGCTTGTAATACAACTGTTTATGTACAAAATAGGGTGCCTCATAACACATTATGTAAGGTTACTCCTGAGAGTGTGTTCACTGGCAGCAAGCCTGAGGTGAGCCACTTTAGGATATTTGGCAGTATAGCATATTGCCATGTACCCGATGAGAAGAGGAAGAAGCTAGATTCGACTGCAGAGAAAGGATACCTTGTGGGATATAGCGAGAATGCGAAGGTTTGCCGCATCTATATTCTCGAGAGTAGAAAGATCGTATTAAGACGGGATGTGAAATTCGTGGAGGGGAGAGCCTTAAGGAGATCTCGAAAGACGTCTACGCAGTCTGAGGAGGATCCGTTGGTCCAACCACAATGGCCTACAAAAGATGGCTCTAGTGCCTCTCCAAGTCACATGCATCCTAAGGAAAGCTTTTTCGATGAAGTGGAAGAAGGAGAGCAAGTGAATCCACCCACTACCAGTGGAAGGACGAGCCGAGAACTTCAACAAACTCTGAGGGATGCATAGGAGTTTGTTGGAGCTATTAGAAATGAGAAGAGGGAACACAGGCAGCCAGACAGGTACTGGGCATTGGTAGAACAGGTTGGAGAACCCTCTTGTTTTCAGGAGTCAACTCAGCATCACGTGTGGGTAGACACTATGGTGGAGGAGTACAACTCCATCATGACAAATGATGTCTGGGAAGTAGTCCCTAGACCTCGGAACAGGTCGGTTGTAGGTTTGAGATGGATCTACAAGATTAAATGTGTTGCAGGTGGCAGCATAGAGAAATTCAAAGCCAGGTTTGTGGCTAAGGGGTATGCACAGAAGGAAGGGATTGATTATGAAGAAACCTTTGCCCTTGTAGCTTGGTACACTTCAATCAGATCCGTCATCTCTCTTGCAGCGCAGATGGGATGGGAAATTCACCAGATGGATGTCAAGACTATGTTCTTGAATGGGGTGATAGAAGAGGAAGTGTACATAGAACAACCAGAGGGCTTTAAGACGCATGAGTAGAAAACTCATGTGTGCAGGCTTAAGAAAGCCTTGTACGGACTAAAGCAAGCCCCTTGAGCATGGTATGGGCGAATTGACAACTACCTTTAGACGATGGGATTTGTCAAGAGTGACACAGATCCCAACCTTTACTATCTGTGAGTAGGGGATGAGCCTTTAATATTGGTTTTATATGTAGATGATATGTTTTTAACCGGATTATCTAAACTCATCAAAGACTGCAAGGAAAATCTGGCTATAGAATTCAACATGAAGGATTTAGGGCGGATGCACTATTTTCAAGGGTTGGAGGTTTGGCAGCAGAAGGGATAAATCTTCCTTGGGAAAGAAAGATATACTATAGAGATTCTGAAGAGATTTCAGATGGAGGACTGTAGACCCATGGCTACGCCAATGATCACAAACTGGAAGAAAATCGACACGTCCGAGGATGATGAGGCTGGCCCTACCTTGTATAGGCAGCTCATAGGATCATTGATGTACCTGATCAACACTAGACCAGACATCTGTTATGCCGTGAATATCCTCAGTCAGTTCATGGTAGAACCAAGGAGGGCTCACTGGGCATCTTCCAAACAAGTTCTTAGATACTTAAAGGGGATAGTCAAGTTTGGATTGAGGTACACCAAAGGCAATGAAATACAGTTGAGTGGGTTCATTGATGCAGATTGGGCTGGAAGTCCGGTAGACCAGAAAAGTATTGGTGGGTATTGTTTCAGTGTTAGATCAGGATGACTTCCTGGTGCAGTAGGAAACTTAAATCTATGGTGCTGAGCTCAGCTGAGGTTGAATATATGGCAGCTAGCACAACTTCGTGTGAGGCCATATGGATTCGTAAGTTGCTCATGAACTTACTCAAGAAGAGGATGGAGCCGACCAGAATTTTGCGTGATAATCAGAGTTGCATCAAGCTCTCTAAGAATCCTGTGTTTCATGATTGATCGAAGCACATTGACATTAGGTGCCACTTCATCAGAGACTATGTCCAACGGGGAGTTGTAAAGTTGAAGTACATTCCTACAAGGGAACAGGTGGAGGATATCCTCACGAAAGATCTGGGTAAGATTAAGTTTACTTACTTCAGAGAAAAGATGGGGATGGTCAGGAACCCATTCTAGCAGAGGAATGGATGGGTTCGAAATTCAGAGGGAGCTACAGTACATATGAAGCAGTGACAAAGATGGTGTCATGGGTAGCAGTACAAAGGGCAGTAGCGCATCAGATGATGGGCAGCGGCCGAGACATCAGCAATGCAGCAGATGTTTCAGGTCAGAGGAGATGCAGTTGGTATTTTTGCTTGAACACTTTCCTTGCTAAGACGGAGTATTGATTTTATAACATTGGAAAGTGTTTCAAGTCTCATATTTTGTGAGGAGGCTTGGAGATCAATATTCCAGAGAACCCAAAAACCGTTTGTGGAAATTCCACTCGGTTCATGTTTTATTAAAATAATTAATTATTTTAATGTGATCCCTAAGTCTAAACTTGGGGAAATTAAATAATTAAAGGTATTAATAAACATAGTGTGAATCTTCTAGAAAACGAAGATCAAGTCATGTTTTAATCTTAGCCATTGATTAGAGATCTAATCTGGGCCGTTGATTCATCAACGAGAAGATTATAAGAGAAGTCTTGAGGGTCATTTGGAAAGCAAGTCGGGCACACTCTCAGTACCCAAAGGAAATCGATTCTGAAGGAATAGAATTCAATTTCAAAGGGAGAGTTTGTAGAGGCAGAGTTGCAGAGGCAAAAGAAGGAAGGAAAAGTCAGTAGAGGCAAAGAAAGGCAGGAGGAGGACGCAGAGGAGACAATGCTGAGCAGCAACACAGAGTCTCCTCGCAGTCGAGTGCAGGGACTGCGCAGAAGACCACGTAGAGTGACACAAAGGGAGCTAGGGTGTCTCCTGGGTGTCAGAAATTCTCCCGAAGGATTCGGGGAATTTATCTCATGTGTATTTTAGGAGTCTGCTCGTCATATTCTTGTAAATTATTTTCCTTGCTGAAGAATAATTCAAAACCTCATCTGCTGCACCGATTTTCCCGCATTGGGTTTTTCCGGGTACAATTGTCCAAAAATAACTGTGTTCATGTGATTGTTTCTATTGCGTTATATGCGTTCTATTCTATTTTCTGCTTATGGTTAAGTGAATACTGCAGTTGTGTTTATTTCAGAATTTACTGGAAGAATTTGTAAATAACTTATCATAAAATAAGTAGGCGAATAAATCTATCACTGCAGTAGTGTTTCAGTTTGAAAATTTCACAGATGTATGGGCTATCCTTCGACAGGAGGAGATTCGAAGGGTGACCAAGAAGGAATTCAGCAGCGAAGGTGTAAAGGTGAAGAAGGAAGAGGAGGAGGATGTGGCCCTAGCATCAAAGGGACAACGACAACAAGGGAAGAAGAAGGACCTATCCAAGGTCTAGTGCTTCAGATGTGGCGAACTTGGACACTTCGCGAACACTTGTCCTAAGAGGAAGGACAAGGAATCTTCAGATTCTAAGGCAGTAGCAGCTAGAGGGGTCAGTGGTAGTGAGGATGATGTGGCTATGAGTGCTCATGTGCCTCGAAAGAAGAGGTGGGGCAATATTGATCTATAGAGTAGCTATAGATGGTGAGGCAGGATCCTTGAGGTGCCCAAACTCTTGGATCACATACGAGCTATGGGAGCCTTAAGACAGTAGCAGGATGACTGGAGTAGTGGGTGCAAAAGATCATGGAGAAGCAGAGGCAGTGCTGGGACGCTAAAGAGTATAGCAGTGCAGTGCAGAGGCAGCATCAACGTGGAAGCAACAACGCAGAGGTTTATGTGACTTTAGAAGCGCAGAGGGGCAGTGCTTACGCAGTGCAAAAGAACAACAATGTAGAGGGATAGTGCTTACGCAGTGCAGAGCAACAACAGTGCAGAGGCTCTAGAGGGATAGCGTAACACAACAACAGGGGGTGCTTCAGTGATGAGATGCAGCCCGACTGACTTGTCTGTCAGTGATTGGGCAGTGGTCCTTCAGTTGCTTACTTCTCAGCAACTGAGTTGCAGTGCAGCAGTTGGTAGCATGATCCAGCAATTTGAGAGGGAGTTGCAGTACAGATGTGGCAGTGTCAGTGACAGTGACATGGGCAGCAGTACAGAGAGCAGCAACGCAGTGGATGAACAGCAGCAGACCAAGCATAAGCTCGGAGACCGATGCCAGAGATCAGGGCAATGCTTCAGTATGGAAGTATTGCTTGAGCATACTCCTCGCTAAGAGGGAGTGTTGAGATTTTGGGGTAGCATCAGATGTGCTCTAGCTCTGAAACTTTGTGGAGGGGCTGGAACACATGAGATCTCCAAGACCCAGAAAGCATTTGGAGAAATTCCATCTGGTGTAAAAGACTAAAGTTATTTAAATAATTAAATTTTTTAATGAGGACCCTAACTCTAACTTAGGAAAATTAAAAAATTAAAGTGAATTAATTTACACATGTGATGGGAACATTCTAAGTGACGTGGATCAAGCCAAGGTTACTTGGGAGCGGGAGCAAGAGCGCCATTTTCAGAAGCTCTCGGTTCGAGAGCGTTTCGGGGAGCATTTTTTTAATAATATATATATATATATATATATATATATATATATATATATTTTATATTTTGATGCATATATGTCAACAAAAGCATGTAGAATGATGAATTAGACATAAAAAACATAAAAACATAGATTCAACCATATAACATCAATCATCTAGAAGTTATAATCTTCATCAACCACGTCCACAAGTTAGAAACATACAACATATTGACTCTTGAGTCTCGTGATTCATCAATCTTAAAATTTCAAGATTTCAAAATTCAATATATGACATTTATCATCATTGATTCATTGATCACCATAGTTTTTCTTGTAAGCTGTGTAACCATTACAACAAAGAATATTTAACATGGAATGAAATGTTATAAAATGAAACGAAATGAAACAATTTTCAACTTTCATGAAACATCATATTCATAATTCATAATGACTTATAAACTTGTAACTTCCAACTTCAAAGTTTCAAACTTCAAACTTAAATTGTCATATATTGTTTACAAAAAATATCACAAAAAATATGAACGAGTCAAGTTTCAATAGTTATAAAAAGTTAAAAACTACTAGAAAATAGTAAAGACTAGTAAATTGTAAATATATTTTATCTATTGCTTGGCCTCTTGCCACGAGTAATGTCTAATTTTTGAGCAGCTCGTGGTAATGGTGGTCTTCGAGCAGTCTCCTCCCGCATATTACCACGGCCATAACTAGAAGGCACATGCCCTCCACGTGAGGATGTAGGTGGAGGCTGCATCAGTAAAGGAACAATAGTTGGAACTCGAACACCGGCACTGATACTGCTATTGGATGGTGGGTGTGGCAATGACATGGTTGTTGTTGCTTCATCATCATCTCTCAAAAGTTCTGCGTCCAATTCTTTTAGATGTATAGTGCCGTCCTCCAAATTATTGTCCTCTGGGTTGCTGTCCCAAACTTTATGTGATAGATCCTCATAAGCACGATCACAATAATAACTCAACAACCTCAAGTTGTAGTGCACATAAACCAAGCTTTCTGCTCGGTTTTCATTGAGTCTGTTTCTTCTCACATTATGGATGAAGTTGTAGGTACGCCAACACCTCTTTGCAGAAGAAGTATTTACAACCTGTGAGAACCTTTTTTCCAATTTTGGCAAAAGTCCCATGCCGCCAGATGCTTCCCACCATGTGAGAGCATTGAATATGTCTCTATCTTCCATTGCATGCAAGAACCAAACAAATGAGTGCAACTAAAGTATATGCCTAATTCAAGGCGCAAGTTAGCTCACTCCTCCTTGTCAGGGACCAACTTGTCTAATGCTTCGTATATCCCTCTTGTACCTCTGGATCTGTATGAGGTTTGATCCTAACCCCACCCCCAAGTGCAGGTTGGCCCAACCAAGATGGAGAGTAGTATTTTGGCATAAAGATATATGCCAAAGCATGTAGTGGAACATTAAATTCTACCGTGCACACACAATTGTGAATCTTTGAATACAAGGTTGGATCATTTTCCTTAACAACATAATTTATTTGCCCCAACATGCTATCCATCTGCTCATACACCTCCCCAATCACTGGTTTATATGTATCTGCAAAGCGAATCATGCTATAACTGGGCTTGGTGAAATTCAAAATTTCCCTCACACGTGTCCAAAACAAAGGATCAAGAGTGGTCTCCTCCGCTTGTTCAAAACCTTGCCTGTCAACTGATATTGTTCCCTTGTCCTTTAATACCTACCAGTGTGAACTTGATACCATGGCTGCCAATGACTCTCTTACCTTCAAAAGGCACCTGAAGGTGAGGTAATAGCTAGCAAATCTGGCCTTTGCAATCTTCAACAACTCCAATCTTGAGTGACTGCGGAAAACCCCATGGGTATTGCTATGATTTGTAATAAATCTTATCAATTTTTTGCTTCTATTGTACAAATGACGAAGCCATCTCTATTGAGGTTGTTTGTTTTTAATTATATCATGCATCAAAAGGTTCATTGTGTGAACAAAACACCCAAACCAAAATATGGTTGGGTATTTATCCTCAATAATTGCTCCCACTTCCTTACAATTAGTAGCGTTATCAATGATGACTTGGACAACATTGTATGGCCCAATATGTTCAATTGTGTCAAGTAATGGTTCTGCAATGTTGATGTCGGCCTTGAACTTATCTGAATAATTATATGATGAAAGGAATATTGCACCACTAATAGACACAGCAAGAACACTTATCAATGGCTTTCCTTTTACATTTGTCCATCCATCAGATACAATGGACACCCCATGCTCATTCCAAGAACTTGTCATTCTACTCAAAGAATGAGTTATTTTTGTTTTTTCATGATCAAGTCCCATGGTTCTAGCCTTGTCATATGCAGGGCTGTTGTATCCTTTGGGGGCATCACTAATGGTAGAAACCATTTCATGCCTATAAGGTGAGTGAAGAACATTGAATGGTAACCCACATGCATAGAGAAACCGATTTTTTTTTGAATCCACATCATTCCTAGATCCTTTGTCAAGGAAATCTGATGTGATTCTATGCCTTAAAGAGATGTTTGCTCCTGTGCCAGGTGTGCCTCCATATCCACTGCCATGGGTGGAAGTTGATGGATTTCTTTGTGGATGATGTGATGGCGCATAATATTCAATGACACCCTTAGATCTTTTAGATTTGTATTGGGCTTCCTCCTCTTCCCCTATGTTTTTGGCTTTATCTGTTGCTGACACACTTACACAAGCTTTGATTCCTTCATTTTTATCTCCATCCCATGGCCTTTTCCCACAAAAGTGCCTTCTAGCATGGGTGTATGAACTTGTGTATTGTGTATTGCAATGGGGGAAAGAAATTTAGTGGTTCCAAACTTCCACCCCCTTTCCCTGCTTCAGGCCTAGTAACATATTTCCACAATGGTGTTTGGTTAATTTTAGTTGGTGTCACTGTGGTCTCATTATCTCCACTCTCCCCTTTCTCCTCACCATGGTACTCCTCTTCAGGATTTTCATCAAATACACTATAACCCACTTCTTCATCCTCTTCTTTTGGAATAGGCCTCCTTCTTCTACTCTCCAACACCATAATAACAAAAAACAGAACCAACAAGAAGGAAATGCCAAGCCCTATAGCCATGATGTTTCAAACTTTCAAGTTTTTAGCTTGGAAAAAAATGGAGGAATGCCAAATGGGAATAGGAAAAAATTCTACCTAGAAAAAAAAATTCAATTTTTCATTTTTCTACAAATTAAAATGCAACATTGAAAAAAAATTCATTTTTTCATTTTTCAACAAATTAAAATGCAACATAGAAAAAAAATTCAATTTTTCATTTTTGAACAAATTAAAAATGCAACATAGAGAAAAATAATCTAGATTAGACTCTTCTACCTCTTTGCCATTCGATCCCAAGCTCTAATATCCTCTCCAACCTCCAAGCTCCTTGCTCTCTCCAACCTCTCCTTTCCCTTACTCTCTCTTGCTCTCTCCTCTCCTCTCTTGTTCTTTCTCCTCTCCTCTCTTGCTCACTCTTCCTCTCTTTCTCTCTCTTGAAATGAGAATGATAATAATGGGGAGAGGGAGGGATTTCGCTCCAAAAAAATCGGCCTGATTCCCCTTCTCAGCGCGTAGCCGACTGTCGACGTCAAATCCTCCCCAGGACAAGAGCGTTTTTGTAGAGAGGAGTGCTCAGGATCGAACACTCCCCAAGCGCTCCTTCCTTAAAGAAATTGCTCCCAAAGCGTTTTTTAAGGAGGGATCATTTGTTCCTTGAAACGCTCCTGTTTTGGAAGGGAATGTTTTTGCTGAGTAGGGAACGCGCTCTCGATGCACTTCTAAAACGCTCCACTTGGGGTGCATTTTGGGAGCAGTGAGGAAGAAGGCTGGGGAATGCTCCACGAACCCCGGATCGTTTACTTCTAATCTTAGCCATTGATTAGAGATTAGATCATGACCGTTGATTTGTCAACGAGAAAATTATAGAGGAAGGACTTGGGGTCGCTTGAGAAGACAAAGAAATCCAAGAGATCACTTTACCGAAAGCGTGTCGACGAAGATCGATCTCGAGTGATTCAGAGAAGCAAAGGAGGGGCGCTATGTGTTGATTGGTCAAGAGGACCAAGAGTACACTGCATAGCAACGAAAGCAGAGACACAGTGGAGGTAACACAACCATCAAGAGGTGTGACATAGGGGCAATGTAGAGCCTCCAAGGAGATGTCTGAAATTCACTGGAAGCTGGGGTTTGTAAACCGGCAGGGTTAAAACCAGATCCGGGAGAAGCTGAGTAGTGCAAAGCTAGGGTGATGCAGTTCCTCAGCCAGGGCCACGCAACCTTATGCAGTGGCAGTGTAGAGACTGGGTAGAGCTAGCTAGGGTTTCACCAATTGGTCATCCGGATCTGCCAGGACTTGCGAGAGTGAGGTATATCTCACATTTTTCTCTGTAGCCAAGGTTTTCTCTGTTGGGTGAGCTGGTTTGTGGCACCCTAGATGTACTCAGAATATTGTTGCTTAATAATAATAAACCCTCATATCTATTGCACCGGTTTTCCCACATTGGGTTTTTCTAGGGACATTTGTCCGAAAAATTTGTGTGTCCTTTGTCATGTGTGCGTGATGTTCAGTAAATGATCTGTATTTTTGTAGGTTGCTAAATATTTTCTGAATATTTCTGCTAAATAACTTGTGTATAATAAAGCAAGTAGGAGAAGTAAATCAATATTTAGCAGTAGGATTTTTGTGCTTAGAAATTTTCACAGCTCGTATCATCGAAAAGATGGAGGAAGCTGAAGAAAAGAAGACCAAGGAAAGAGGGAGTAAGAGATCTCTACTATGATTGAGATAGTCACCTCCACAAAAGTGTTTTTATAGCTCCTAAAATCTTTCACGAGATATGGTTGTAATAAATAATAAGATGCATTGTGGCATCATGGAAGCATTAGAAACAAGAGCTCGTAACATCACCATGGAAAACATAAAGAACAAAAGGAGAAAAATCTATGGCAGTCAAATTTGAAATATATAGCTCTTGGGAACCTCATTGAAGGAAAGGAAGAAGTCATCCAAGACAAGGCTCATCATACATCAAAAGGAAACATTTGCCAGATAAGGATATTCACGATCCTCAAGATTCTTTGATGGAATCCTCATCGAAGGATTCACCCATCTAGAGAGGAAGCAAGTGTTTCATCAGAAACTCCAACTTGTGGAGTTCATGGGATGATGGTATGATGACATAAGAGATGAAGCAGATAAAGGGATTGAAGGCACTTCAATCAAGGAAGCTGTGGAAAGAAGACTAGATGACCTAAAGGTATATGAGGTATGTATGCTTGTATTTAATATTATAATATCATGTCGTATGGTTGCAGGTAACATGGATCACTACTTCTATCTTAAGAAGCATGATCAAAGGAAAGGAATCTCCTCCTATGAAAGATTGCCGGAAGACATGGTTCACAACATAATATGTCCTCATATGAAGTATGAGGTGATTGACTACAATCAAGGAACTCTGATTGGAAGCTCCTTGGAATGAAATGTGTGACGAAAAGAAGGAAGAGATCATGAGATATGCAACCATGGTAAAGGAAATCAACATCCATGAAGACCAAGAAGAATTGACTAGGAAGTCTCTCGGAAAGATATGGAAACTCTGATAAATTCAGGAAAAGATGGAGACCCTTGAAAATGCATATCTTTGGGAGATGTGTCAACATGTTTGAAGGATGTTGATACCTACAGAAAGATGTCGTGATAAAATACCATCACAAAGGTAATTTTGATTCAAGTGTTCATCTTTACTTTGAACTATATCTGGATGGGCTTATGCAGGGATGCTAAAGGGAAGTTGTCTTCCACCTTTGATAACCATATGGAAGGATGAAATATCCTTGAAAGTAATATGGTATGGAGATAGCGACATGACATGAATCTAAGCCAAATGAGAAGACCAATGGATCACTCTTCGATGGAATGATGACATCACTCGTGGATAAAATTAATGGATGGTCTGTGCCCTATGAAGAGATCCCAAAAGATGAAGACTCCATAACAGAGTAGAAATTTATGACATCGAAGGAAGGAGTTCTTTTGAGCAACTGGTTTTCCTATTACTTACATTGGAGAAGCTGTTGTAGGTCCCTGATTAGGAGGGAGTCTGGAAACAAGTTTCTTACTCGGTAGAAATTTGGAAATTCCTAAGCCAAGAGAGAGCTTAAGTACATTCCTTTATTGTAACATATCCTCCCTGATTAAGAGGGAGTGACAAATACGGTTCTCTAATTCATGTGTCATGCACTAGACTAGGACTAACGACCATAAGTCTTAGTGAAGGCCATGACAGAGAGAGATAGACGCATCATTCTGGCCTTCACCTAGGAAGACAGAATGGAGGATTGGGTAATCTTCTGGCATTCGATACTCTTTGAGAATGAGATAGGGTATTCAAGACAAGAGTAGTTGTGGACCGATATCCTTTGATGAGTAGCTAGCCAAGATAAGAATAGTCCAAAGAAGGTCATACTCTGTGAACACTTGGGTGGGGTATGTACCTTGAGAGATGATAATGATGATTAGAAATCATTAGTCTCGCCAGCATTGTGCTCTAATCTTGTGGAGAGATACAGTTGTTAGTCAAGGCCTTGATATGTGACAACGTTGGTTGACATGATGCTATATAGATGGTTTACCAATCCGATTCTTCTTATGCGATTATTCAAATTGAGAATGACCAAGTACCATTATGAATACCTTTGTAGTTAAGAGGGGGTGTTGAAAAGTGTAACTAGGTTCGGTCTTCATAATGACATGTAATTATGATTCTATGTAAAGAAGAAGATAAAGAAAATAAAATGTATTTGTAATGCTTGCATCATGGGTTTCATGAGCAAGCGATTTTATTATAGTTCAAAGAATTCTTGATGTCTTTAGGATTTTGTCATCTTGTTATAAATATAATTAGATTCATTGTCATGTAAATGGAGTGTTACACTTGTAAAAAGACATATTGTCTATGTAAAAGTATTCTCCAAGGCCTTGTCACTAGGACTCTCAATTCGGTTCAAAGTATGATGGAAATCCTTCTTGGTAAAGTCAGCTTACCTAGAAGGCTCATGTCGGCCTAGAAGCTAGAGGCAGTCACTATATATAAAGGAATTGTGACCTCATTATAGGATTCACAACCTGGACAAGTTTGAAATTTGATGCGAAGTATAGTTCGTAAAGGGAGGACTAAATAGCGAAGGAAAGGAGGCCTTAAGGAGTACGAAGGAGAGGCTATCTAAAGTTCGGTCTTGGGTTTCAATACCTCGCATATACTCAGGAAGGCCGAGACATACCCGAGGTCTTGGTGCAGAAGATTATATATCACAGTTTTGGGTATCAAATCAGAGAAGAAGGATCCAAGGAAGGAACGAGGTGGAGCTAAAGTAGGCCGAGAAAAGGAAGGGTAAGTGGAGGATAGGAGACCGAGATCTCTTGTGTTGCAACAAAAAGAAGACCTAAATATTTGTCTAGAATTGCAGCATCAAGAAGACCGAGACTCTTCCTGTGGATGCCAAGGAGATCAGTGCAGTATAGTGCAGCAAAGGAGGATCAGAGAAGAAGTGGCCAAGAAGATCAAGTAAAGGATAATGACAAGGGTCTTGGAGGAATACTTGTGTCAAGGATCTTTGTCACGATCTTGGTACTCGTCAATTGAAGGTCTATAAGAATAATTTTGATCGGGTTTTCCTCTTAAAGAGTGAGAGGTTTTGGCCCTGGCTTGCTAGCCTAAATATTGTGTCACTTGTATATTTGATAATTGACTTGATGAAGAACATAATAATCTTACGAAGACAAGATGTGAAAGAAAGAAGCATAATGTAAATCGCAAGTAATTATGAAAAAGAGAAATTGTAATAAAAGCCCTAATTTCTCGACATTGGCCTTCTTATCTTGATGATGATCCCAATACTTTTTTTTTGTAGACTTCTTTGATCTAGGGTTATGATGCTTCCTTTGACTTCAAGATGATCTTTGCTTTGATGCTTTCCTTGAGATTTGATCCTTGAGTGCCCCTTGATTAGATGCCCTTCCTTGTCTTAGTCACCTTAGCTCTGAAACCATGTTGAGAAATCTAGGGCAAAGATATTAAGTGATTTATCTTTATTTAGTAACTTCTTGTGAGGGATTTTTACTTCTTTATATTATGATCTTCTTTTACTTAGGTTATTAGTGTTCTTCTTCATCAAATAGCTACCAATGCATGAACATAAATAAATAAGAGACACAAAATGTAGGCTATCAACAGGGCCAAAACCTCTCACTCTTTGAGAGGAAAACTCGCACAAATTCTTCTTATAGAGATTTCAATTGACGAATACAAATACCACGACCCTTGACCTATTTGCCACTCCAAGACCAATACACAAGTTCTCTTGATAATCAACCTTTTGCTCCTTTCCTCTTGATTCCTCTTCCACTTAAACCTTCTTAGCACCGAGACACTATCATCACTGAGATCAACTTACTGTGGTAGTATTGAGATCTTATTCTGTTAAATTTTAGTTAACGATGGTATGTTCTATGCTTAGAGAAATTTACTTCAATCTTTCTTATTACCCCAATTCAATTCCTATTTAGCCATCACATTAACATTGACAGTAAATGTTAACAGAACATAAATAAAAAACCGGAAGACTAAGCCAAGACAAAATTACACAATAATTTGGCAGATGGCAAGGTAAAAACCCCAATGCAGGGAAAACCCTTCGATCAAATCTTCTTATTATTGTTCAAATTCAGCAAAGAGAGAGTACAATTTTCAATAGTCAACATGATACCCTAGCCAGCAAAGACAATGCTGGTCAAACCAACAAAATGCCTCCCAATGGAGCTCGGCCAAAGCCAGTCAAACTCGGCCTCAAGAAACAGTCAAAGTCAACCCAAAACAGTCCGCAACTTCTCGATCAAACCTAGTCAATGCTGCGGTCATACAACCCATATTTTCTCGATTTCTGTGCCACCAAACTCGGCCTCCAATAATCAAATTTCTGTTGAAAGATCGAAGTCAAAACATGTGAGTTGACCCAAGGGCAATGCTGGTCAACGCTGCAATAGAAACCTTGAAATAGTCTGAAATATCCAACGACCCTTTCACACGTGTGAAGGAGAGAGAATGTCTCCTAAGGCTGTACAAGCCAATCAGGAGGAGAGACAATGTGTGAGGAGATGATGTCCAAAATGAAGTTTGAGTCTCTCCTATTTATATCCATCAGTAAGGGTGTGTGACACATCTTTTGGGGCTTGTGAGCCTATTGTCGCATAGAATGTCTAGGCACCACGACAACGGCTCAGATCGGGGACTGTCACCCTGATCCCCAATCTCTCTATTTAAGCTATCTCCTTATAGCAGACTAAGAGGGGTAGACCCTACGGAAATGGAATGAAGGAGAACTAGTTGGGAGCCAACCAATTCGAGAGACACAGTTAAACGACCAAATACTTGTAGAAGATCTAGAAGGATTAAAGGATTCGATTGAATTTGAATGATTGATACCAGTGCCTTATGGAGTCAACTATATTGCTAACGATTTAGGACCAAGTACTTGATGAGAAACTGCTGCTATGCAATGCTAACTTAGAATGCAGAATGCAAGGAAAATGATTTGAAGGGGCGAAATGAAGCAAGGTTTGAAGATGATAGGTGATGTTAAAAGCCTAAAGCACTTAGATTATAAATAATCTGATCTAACCACTAAGTAATTAAGCGAGAGTGCCAATTATGAAGATGCCCAAAATATTACTCAATAAAAAGATATACAATTTGTCACAGATCCACCATAGAGTATTCAATAAAGAGATCGATCACACTTACTTGAAGAATTTCCCAAAACTTAAATGTTCAATAATGATTCAATAATTCAACTAAATCACACGAGTTAATTGAACAATAGGCGATTTTAATCAATAACACACATTTAAAAAAATATCATGCCAATGATCTTCAAACCCAGTTGAAGCATGTGAAATTAACTAGCACTTTGTCAAGAAATTTATGGATTAAAAGATATTTTAAAATAATGCAAATCCAAAAAATTTAAATTTTCTTTGTAGTCAAACTTAAGATATTAAAAATTAAATCATGTCAACTATAGGAGTTTCTCCACAATTAAATATCTTCGCAAGCTCAAAGGATTTAAATAGAGCAAAACCCCAATGTCCCAAAATTTTGATTTTCCAAAATTTATATACAAAAAATAATTAAAAAATTTAACTATAGACTAAAGTTAAAAGGAAATAAATCTTCGATTTTTTAATTTTTTAATTTTTTTTTAAAGTTAGAATTAAATTTTTTGAAACTTTTGAATTTTTTTTTACAAAGCTAGAAGCTAATAAAATTAAAATATAAATTCTAAAACCTTTATCCAAAATTAAGAAAAAAAAATGAAATGTTAAAAGAAATCAACCCCCCCCCCCCCCAAAAAACCCAAAAAAAAAATTGAAATCGAATGTAAGGAATTAAAAACTAATGTAATGTTATGTTAATGTATTCGTTTGATTTGTTTTGAATATTTTAAATGTGAAAAGGTGAAACTAAAAAATAAAAAAAAATTAAAATCGATTGTTAAAAATTTAAAGTTAAATGTTATGCGTTGAGTGTTATGATGCGTTAGTTTGTGCAAGTCAAGGCAGCCGACAGCATGAAGTTTGAACAGAGAAGAACACAACGAGAATAGACAAGGAAGATGGAGCCATCAGCGTGAGAGGGAGGACGCAATGAAAAGAGGAGCGGAAAGGCAATGGAGGTGTGGGAGATGAGAGTGTGAAGGATGGAGGCAAGGGAATAGGATGAAGCAACGATCGAGGGGAAGGAAAAGAAGGCAGCAGACAGGTAGAGCAGCGAATGAAGGGAGCGATGGAGTTGTGCGTGAAGGGAAGTGCAACCACAAGTGTAAAGGTAACGCTGCGTGAGGGAGTGGCAATTGCAGGGGAAAGGAAAATAGCAGAGTGTAGCAGAGGGAGCAACAAAAAAACACAGTGCCAACCCACAAGTGGAAAATGCAGGCCTAGTTGGTGCATAAAATATTTTCAAAATTTTCCTTTTGTCTAGCAGTTATATTTACAGAGAAACTCAGATTTGAAAAATTTAACTTGAATATTTCTGCAAAATCATGATCTTGAGATCAGAATTTACCCTCCAGGGCCTAGATCTGTCTCAGATCTAAAACATTTCTCTGAAAACCCTCAAAGATCACCTGCACAAACCAGAAACAAGAAAACCTAGATACCCAACAACTTTACAAAAATCGAAAATTGAAACCCCGAGTTAGAAATCAGAAAATTTCTAAATATTTACATTATAAAAATACAGATCTATACAATGTATTTACAGATCTATGCACAAGAGTTGCAGATCTGTCAGATCTTAGGAGTATAAGCGTGACTTCGCTCCCAGATCTGAATATCTAAGGCTCATACTAGCCAGATCTAACTTTAAATTCAATAAAAGTTAAGATAAATTTTTAATGTAAGCACAGGCCCTAGAAAAACCCTGAAAAAATAGAATTTAAGATAAGCCCGGGGAATTAGATCCAGAGGGCTCTTCAGATCTTATTGCCTTAGGAGTCAGCTGGTTCAACCAAGGACTTCCTTAAATGCCCAATTCTAAATTCAAAAGAATTCTGTACACTTAAAGTTAAACTGTTAAATCAATGGAGAAATAAGATAAAAATAAAACTTTCAAGAGTTAGAGATACCAGCTAACTCAATCCAATTAATATTCTTACCCTAAATCCAGTAACCGAAGCAAAATGCATGTGCAATAGATTACTCTACAAGAGCCATTAATCAACAATTCATTGAAATAATCACTAGCAGAATATAAAGAACAAGTTTACCATAAAATGCTGAAGAGGAACATGACCATCAAAATAAAACCCCAAAGACTTCGTTTGTATTATTCCAGAAAGTATTACAGGAGAGCTTCAAGAGCTAGTACACGATCAAGAGATCGAATCACCAAAGGACTAACACCGACCTCTAATTTATAGGTAAAATATCCAACCGCTAGTTTGCTTGATCCCCGTCAAAGTAATCTCGACCGTCGAAAAGGATCTGAATATCTTTTAATCTCGTCCGTCGAAATTATTATTTTTTGAGGAATTTCGAATTTTTCAATTAATTCCTTTTTAATTAACTCAAAATAATATTTTTGAGTTAATTACCTCAAAATTTTGACTTTGACTTAACTATCAAGACCCAAGGGTCCAAAATTTCTCAAAATTTTCAATATTCCCTTGTCACGAGACCTTTAAAAATTTATTTTTAGGGACCCATAAATTTTTCCTTTGAAAAATTTAATTTCACCTAGGACATAAAATTAATTATTTTTAATTTAATTTGCCAGAAAATTTAATTAATTGACTCATGGGGGGATTAATTATTTTCCAACCCTCTTTACATAAAATTAATACATTAAACCATGAGGGGAACACTCGTTCGCAACAAACCCTAGATAATCTACCCAATTCTGCAACTCAAAATATGATCTAGTAGACCTAGCAATCTGTAATAAAATGATCTAGCCAATTAGCTAGGATCATTCCCAGGTTACTTTACAAAAACTCGATAAAAAACACTAGGACTCACTTAGTATCTTGATGACAAAATCCATCCTAGCTTTGGAGTGAGGATAGAGGGGAAAATCTTTGTCGATCATTTGTGTCGAGAAACACAAATGAATGAATGAGAGGAAAAACCTCAAAGGATAGAAATCGTCACCAAAATACTAGGCTTACCTAGGTTGTTACATACATGATGGTCTTACTAAGATCATTTACATTATAAACATGCAAAATGGGTTTACATCTTTTACAAAACTATCGACTGATGATGAAATCTGAATGGCATGAACCCTCGAACATGATAGATCCATTTTGCGAAAAAAGGGGTGTATTGCTATGGGGTCGCTGGCAAAGTGCGGTAAACAGAGCCTACATTACATATCTGGCCGACCTTGACAATTTGCACGTGTGAAAAATAATTAATAAATTTAAAATCCAACTTCTGCTCATTCAAACATGATGATCGTTAGATGAATCTTTCACCTCTCTGTAAGAGGAATCCAACAAAAATATCATCTCCATCATATGAGCAGTGAACAGTGGAGTTTGGCCCTAGTTGCCAAATTTAACACTCCCTCCCAACTAGGGAGAACTCCACCTGACAATCCATCTGGCAACCTGTGCAATCCTGTCATCCATTACCATCATGTACTATCATAAATCATCCTGTCATCCTGTGTCATCCTGTTGTCTCTGTACTTTGTCGACTCTTCTCTGCTGTAGAAGAAATAATGAAGAAGATATGATCGAGAATGAGTCACAAAGACCTTGCTACTCTCCACTGACCCAAAGTCAGTTTAGAGGTAAAAATCTCAACCAGATTTGATCCTAGATCAAGTTGTTGGACACAACCCATCCTAGACATAGAGAGTACGACAATACCCGTCGCGTCCATCGGTAATGCTATGGTCTCTCTCCTCATTCCCCAACTCATTGACCAGCTGAGAGGTACTTCCCATGAGTCCTGGACTAAATGGGTAGGATGTATGTGGGTAGATCAAGAGAGGGTGAACCAACTCAATATCATAACGATGGGGAAATAACACACCAACAAGGTAAGGCGAACCTAGCCCTATGGTTGCTTAGAGCTTCAAGAAGCTATCCCCAAGACCCTCAGAGCTCCCAGAGCTCAAAGTCCAACTCAAGTCCACGATTCCAAGCTTCTCACGGAAGATTAAGAATTTGACCTTCCCTAGGGGCGTCATGAGAATATTTGCGCCTTGCCCATCAGTCCCAATGTGATAGAACCTTACGGTGCCTCGTTGTAGCATGTCCCAGACAAAGTGGTACCTGATACGAATATGCTTGGAGCGGTTGTGGAACACAGGATTCTTTGAAAGTCGAATCCCACTTTGGTTGCCATAAAGGATCATGATGGTATCCACCACATGTCCAAACAACTCACTGAAGAGTTTTCTCAACCAAACAACTTCACAATAGGCCATACTTGGTGCAATGTATTTGGCCTCGACGGTGCTCAAAGCAACCGATTTCTGCTTCCTGCTCATCCAGGAGATCGAAGCATAACCTAAGGCGAAGCAACATCTAGATGTGCTCTTACGATCCACCACACTGCTTGCCCAGTGGGCATCAGTATATTCATGGAGCCTCATACTCCCAACAGTGTATCTCAGCCAATGGTTGATTGTGCCTCGAAGATATCTCAAGAGATTCTTGGCACCAATCTAGTGAATATGATGAGGCTCGACCATGTATTGACTCAATGTGTTCATTGCAAAACATATGTTCGGACGTGAGTTCAATAAGAACATCAGGGCCCTTACGAGTTGACAATACTGCGTAGGATTTCCCAAATCGGGCATAGCAACACTTCCACACAACTTCTTAAATTTGACTTCCATCAGAGTAGTCACGGACTTGCAGTCCACCTTCCCAAATATTTCTGTCAACTTCACAATATATTTTCCTTGAGAAAGGAAAATCTCACTTGGCCTTTGTTAGACCTCTAGGCCTAGGAAGTAGTGCATCAATCCTAGGTCCTTCATCTCGAACTCAAAAGCTAGCTCCCTCTTACATTGATGAATAAGAGGGTCAACACCTGTCAGGGAGAGATCGTCCACATAGAGAATTAGAATGAGAGGCTTGTCATTATTGACCTTAAAGTAAAGGTTTGGATTAGCATCACTTAGAGTAAAGCCCAACTTCATCAAGTAGATATCGATCCTCTCATACCAAGCCCCAGGGGCTTGCTTCAACCCATAGAGGGCTTTCTTCAAGCTACATAAATGTGTATCTCTATCTCGATCTTCGAACTCCAAAGGTTGTTCCACATAGACCTCTTCCTTGATTGAGCCATGTAAGAAGGCAGTCTTGACATCGATCTAATGTAGACTCCATCCTTGCGATGTAGCAAGGGCAATGATCGAGTGGATGGTGGTGTAGCGGGCAACAAGTGCAAATATTTCATCATAATCTATTCCTTCTTTCTGCAAGAAGCCCTGGGCAACAAATATTTCCTTGAATTTTTCAGCACTCCCATTGGCTCCATGCTTGATCTTGTAGGGCCATTTCGAGGTGACAACAGATTTGTCCTTTGGTCTAGTGACCACATCCCAGACATCATTTTTCATGATCAACTCATATTCTTCATTCATTGGATCCTTCCAAACTTGGTGCTTCACGGCTTCTTCAAATGTTCTAGGCTCAGATTGTACAATGGTGCTCATGGCTACTAAGTACCCTTGGTACATATTCAGCTTCTTACTTTCACGGAATTTTCCCTTTGGAGCAATATTTCTCTCGGCATCTTCGAAAGTGTGTCTAAGCCATGAGGGTCTCCTTTTATTTGAAGAAGGTGGATCTATAGGATCCATCGAACCTTCAACATCGGGCATCGGTTCATCCTTTGGTTCTTCTTGCTTTCCTGCGTCTTCTTTGTCTTCCTTTGAGATATGAAGATCTCTAACCTTCCGAAGGGAAACACCTTCATCGAATGTGACATCATGACATATCTCCACTTCTCTTTGACCAGGCACATAGATTCTATATGCCTTCGAGGTTTCACTATAGCCCACAAATGTTCCCTTCTTTCCAGAAGCATCCAATTTTCTTCTCTTTTCTTTCGACACATGAAAATATAAGGGACTTCCAAAAATTCTAAAATGAGAAACGTTAAGTTTCTTACCTCTGAAGACTTCTTTGGGAGTCTTGGAGTCCAACGCTGAATGTGGGCATCTATTTTGAACATACACAACGGTGTTGGCAACTTCTCCCCATAGGAACATCAGAAGACCTTGGTCATGGGGCATGGCACGGGCAACTTCAAGTATGGTTCAATTCTTCCTTTCGACATCACCGTTTTGTTCGGGAGTGTATGCAGTAGTGGTCTCCCTCTTAATTCCAGCTTCCCTGCAATAGTCATTCAATTCATTTGACTCATATTCGGTTCCATTATCGGTCCTCAAAATTTTGATCTTCTTCCCTGTTTGGTTTTCAACAAAGGCCTTGAAGTTGTAGAACCATTTGAATACTTAGTCCTTTTTCTTCAAGAAGTATATCCAAGTCTTGCGGGAGAATTCATCTATAAAAGTGACATAATATAAGCATCCTCCCAAGGATGTTATGGGAAACATACCAAATAGATCAGAATGAATCAGTTGTAGAATATTAGAAGTCTTGGTGACACTTGAGGGGAATGGTCCCCTTGTATGTTTTCCTTCAGCACAACCCTGACATACACCTTCATGATCATCTTTGAAAGCAGACATACCTATGACCACCTTCCTTGCTTTGGGAAGGGCTTTATAATGAAGGTGTGTAAACCTCTGGTCCCATAGCTCAGATTGAAGAGTTGTGTTACATGTCATGTCTCCCAACAGACTTCCTCCAACCTGATAAATTGTATCATCCCTGAAACCAAGAGTGAATGCTTCTTTGAAATTCCTCTTCCAAATGCGTACCTTTCCATTGATGAATGCCACCTTGAATCTTTTGTCTTCCATTTCCGAGATAGACACTAGATTCTTCTTCAAGTCAGGTACATACAACACATCTTGCAAATGGAGGACTTGACCTTGATTTAGATAGAGGGTCACAGTCCCTATCCTTTTCACGTGATAGGTGGCATTGTCTCCAAGGATAACCTTCAAATTTGTAGCCTTTTCAGTTAAATCAGAGAGGGCCTCGTTATATCTAGTGAAGTGCCTTGAGGCACCACTATAAATTAACTAGTTATCGAGGGTGTTGAGAGGATATGCAACAGAGAGGTTAGATGTAAGAATATATTCATCTCTCTTGTTATCAATAATAGATTCATCATACCTAGAGTTCCTTGTCCTCTTGAAAGGTTGACCATTTCCATTTCCATTTCGATCAAAGGTAGCATTTCTCTTTCCTTTGAACCCGTTGTCCCCTTGATTTCCATTCCCCCTGAAATTGTTGTCGTTGTTGTAGTCATCATCTCGGGGAGAGTCCCTTTTATTGGGACATTCTCTAGTATAGTGACCAAACCTGTTACAACTGTAACATCTATTCTTCCTTCCTTTGGGACCTGCTCTTCCTTGATTTTGATTTCTCGAACCAGCGTTATTCCTCTTCTTTGCATGAGCGGTGAAGTTAGTAGGTTCACTTCCATTTCCATTTGAGGGATGGTCTCTCTCCATCATCCTTGTCTCCTCTTGAGTGCATCTCCTCAACAATTCATCAAAATCAGGAATTATATTATTATTGAGAATAGTGGTATTGAATACATACCATGCCCAGGGAAGTCCTCCAAGAGCAATGAGAGTGATATCTCGGTCAAGTGTGACCTCTCCAATAGCTAAAAGATCATTCTTGATTTTGGTGAGCCTCTTGAAATAGGATTGGATGGACTCTCCCTTGTCCATCTTGATGTTCTTCAACTTGTTCTTCAAAAAGAGAATTTGATTATCATTGCTAGCCCTGGACATGCCAACCAACTTATCATACATCTTCTTAGATGTGCCCAACTCGGAGATAAAAGCAACCAAGTGCTTGTGAATAGAATCCCTGATGATCTTCTTCACCTTGTTTTCCCCTTTCTTGTACTTTGTTTTAGTGGCGACTGGTGCATTTGATGGAGGCTCAGTGATCTTTCCCTGCACATAATCCATAACATCTTGTTCCTCTAATGTTAGATCCAAGGACATTTTCCAAGCGTGATAATCAAACTTATCATTGAGCTTGTCATCAGATTTGAAGTATGATGAGGAAGCCATTGACCCTGGTCCTTGTCTAATCAACTTTTAGTGATTTCTCTTCTCACTCTTTCTTGGGCTTTGTTTTCACCTCAGCTTTGATACCATGTTAAATTTTAGTTAACGATGGTATGTTCTATGCTTAGAGAAACTTACTTCAATCTTTCTTATTATCACAATTCAATTTCCTATTTAGCAATCACATTAACATTGCCAGTAAATGCTGATAGAACATAAATAAACAACCAGAAGACAAGCCAAGACAAGAGGACACAATAATTTGGTGGATGCCAGGGAAAAAATACCAATGCAGGGAAAACCCTTTGATCAAATCTTCTTATTATTATTCAAATTTAGCAGAGAGAGAAAATAGATTTTTCAGTGGTCAACATGATTCCCTAGCCAGCAATGACATCGCTGGTCAAACCAGCAAAATGCCTCCCAATGGAGCTCGATCAAAGCTAGTCAAACTCAGCCTCACGAAACAGTCAAAGTCAGCCCAAAAAATATTCTGCAACTTCTCGGTCAAAACTGGTCAACGCTGTGGTCAAACTGCGATCAAATAACCCAGATTTTCTCGATTTCTGTGCCACCAAACTCAACCTCGAAAAACCAGATTTCTGCCCAAAGATCGAAGTCAAAACATGTGAGTTGACCCAAGGTCAATGCTGCAAAAAAATCCCTTAAATAGTCTAAAATATCTAACTACCCTTTCACACATGCGGAGGAGAGAGAATGTCTCCTAAGATGTACGAACCAATCAGAAGGAGAGAGAATGTATGAAGAGATGATGCCCGAAATGAAGTTTGAGTCTCTCCTATTTATATCCATCAATGAGGGAGCATGACACATCTTTTGGGGCTTGTGAACCTACATTACAATTCTGGCCGACCTTGACAATTTGCACGTGTGTGAAAAATAAATTCAAAATCCAACTTCTGCTCATCCAAACAAGATGAACTTTAGATCAATCTTGCACCTCTCCGAAAGAGAAATCGAACAAAAATATCATCTCCATCATATGTGTAGTGCAAAGTGGAGTTTGTGTTAGAAATATTGTCATTGATGGCAAAGGAGCACAAAGGAGCAGCTCCAGAATTATCATTAAGGCAAAGGAGCAGAGAAGCAACATCAATAAGGCAAAGGAGCAAATCAGGGAATGACGTAGTAAGAATGAAAAAAGGAGGCAATGAGCAGCAATGAGTAGCAGAAAAGCAAGGAGCACCATTAGAATCTTTATCCAGAAGCAAAACCAACAAAGGCAAAAAAGGCAGCAAAGACAACAAAGGAGAAAAGGCAACAAAAGAGCAACGACAACAAATGCAATGAAGGCAACAAATTTGGGTCGAGTCATGAACGCTAACCGAGTCAAGTCGTGAATGTGGGCAAAGTCGCGAACAAGTCAAGTGTTTTACGTACAATAAGAAAGAAACGAACGGGCACAACCAAAGAAGCAAAGTCGGCAACCGGAGTAAAGATATAACGTGGACTGTTAGATCTGGGCATAGATCAACGACGGAGAATAAATTGCGGTGGAATGAATATTGCAATCGGCGATTTTTATATGTATATGTTAAGAGTTCGCAAGATTAATGAATTAAGTTGTGATGCGAAGTAGATCGCAGATCGCATAGGATAAGGGACACAGTCTTTGCTAACCTCTAAAAGTTGCGACGTGTGATATGGAGTTCGCTGCGATTTGCGAAATCTGTAAATTGGTAAAGTTGTGAAGTACGATAAAGAGGCCCTGATGGGATGTAGTTTCAAAGGAGAAATCCAAATGATTTCAAATCCGTATGTAAAGCTTTTCTTGTGTTAAATCGCATCGGAGGAGGAAAAGGAGATTATAACGCAAAATCTATGGAACGACGAAGTGTGAAGTGTGATTTGTGAAGCGGACACGATGCGGTTCAGAGGTGAATATTAATATATTTCAGGTCCAAGGTTTAATGTGTTTGGGCTGGTTTTATGAAGAAAACAATGGAAGTGGAGGTCGACTCGGGTAATAAAGGAAAAGGCTGAACGCGGAAGAAAAGGCTCTGGGCAAGTGACCTGACACTCGTTCAGAGGTGTTATGCGGTTGTGGCTGTTTGATAACAAAGTCTGAACGTGGGCAGAAGGAGACTCAGGTAAGTAACCCGACACAAAGCAAATGTGCAGAGAAGAGCATAGAACGCTGCAGGTAAGATATGCAATAGGAGAGGTGGTGTAAAACATAAAGGCATGGGTCAAGTCGGGCTAAGACAGTAATGCTGCAGCACAGTTGGAAATATAATAGCAGGCAGAGAAGACGAACGACAACAGGCAGAGAAGACAAAATGAACAGAAAGGCAAGAAGCTAAAAGCGCTGAATTGAAATATTGTTGTAACTGTAATTGTAAATTCATTAATTATTTTATATTGTTTGTGATGCAAAGGCAAGTCTGCAAGGTAAAGCAAAACTCCAATTGATACTGAAATGAGTGGATATATTGTTGTAATATCCTGAATATGCTGAGTGAGGAAATGAGTGGGTGGAAGGCAAACAGTCATGCCTGTTCACTTCATATTCCCATATAGAATGCAAACAACCATGAAGTTATCTCTATAAATGATGTTATTGTAACGTGCACAAAGAGGTTAGAGAGTGGAAGAATGAGAGAGAGCAGATAGAGATGTTGTGCACATCTAGGGCTGATATGAAGCAGATTTGAAGGCTGGAAGGGCAGCAGTGAAGAAGGAGAAAAACAGAGCTGATATCTAGGTAAATCAGCATATGATTTTATTGTAGTGTGAGGGAGTTGGTGCTTCCATATCAAGCTGTAGCTTGATAGATGTCCAGTTGTAGCTGGTTGAGGTAGGAGCCTCCTGTGGGTTGTAGCCTGCAGAAATTAGATGGGAGTTGGAGCTTCCTTGCAAGTTGTAGCTTGTAGAATTTGAGGTAGTAGCCTCCTATAGGTTGGAGCCTACAGAAAATCAGTGGTGAGAGGGAGTTGGAGCTTGCCTTTGCATCACAATAGTAATAAGATGTGGTTTTCTCCCTTATGGGTTTCCACTTATATCTGTTGTCTATGTGCATGATGATTATGTGCTGATGTACTGGATTTAATCTGCTTAACTCTTGCTGCTCACATATTAAAATTGCTATTTAATTATATATTAAGTTGTTGATGAAATGGAGGTGTAAATAAGTTTAAAGTCCATGAATGTATTAAACTGATTCACCCCCCTTCTCAGTTTAACTAAGGGTTCATCAGTTTGGCCCTAGTTGTCAAATTTAACATATTGACTATGGTAGCACTGAGATCCTTTTGCTGTGATAGCACCGAAATCCTTTCGTTGTGGTAGCACCGAAATCCTCTCACTGTACTCACTATAGTAGCTTTGAACCCTTATCACTGTGATAGCATCAAACTTATTTGCTGTGGAGGTGCCGAGAGATGGCATAGAAACATTTACTGTGATATATCACCGAAGTTCTACCTTCTTGGTCTTTACTATAATCCGCTTTCCATCTCAGAATATTACGCAGAGTATCCCTCCAATCTATTTGAACTACACTATGAGATTATCTGAAATTCTTTCTGCAATAAGGCTGAGTTTCTCTACCCTTATCCAAGCTCCTCTGCAATTATCATCCGAATTTCAGAATGAAAGCCTATTTGATGTCTCTTGGATTAGAAGTCTGGATTGCTATGGAAGAAAGATATGCACCAAAGGATACTGACAAAGAAAAAGAAGCCAAACAAAATTTCATAGCTAATGCAAAAGCCATGAATGCTCTCTTGAGCAATTTGTGTGAGTCAGAATTTATCAAAGTAATGCACAGTGAGACCACCAAAGATATCTTGGACACATTAGAAAATATCCATGAGGGAGATAAAAAGGCAAAGATGGCCAAACTTCAAGCCTATAGAACTCAGTTTGAAAATTTAAAAATGAATGAAGATGAAGATGTAGCCAGTTTCTTCTTAAAGGTTGTGGAAGTTGTGAATAACATGATAGCTCTAGGAGAAACCATGAAGGAATGTGTAATAGTACAAAATATATTGAGATCTTTACCCTCTAGATTTAACCCTAAGGTTTCTGCCATAGAAGAAACAACAAATTTGGAAACCTTGACCATGAACCAATTCTTGGAAACTTGACGGCTTATGAGATGAGACTTCCAAAGGGGAAGTCAAATGTCAGGGAGGAAGCCTTTAAGGAAGACAAGTGCATAGAAGAGAAGGAAGGTACATGCTTGTGCTCTTATGAAGAAGAGGCCAAATTTGTCAGATGATTGGATAGAGGCACAGGTAAGCATAAAGGTAAACTTCCATTTAAGTGCTTTAGCTGTGGAAGAGTGGGGCACTATGCATCAAAATGTCCTCATAAGAAAATAGAGAATCAGTCAAAAGGGAAAGAGAAAACCAATTTCAGAAATAGGCCGAAATGGAACAGATTTAATAGAAGAACATTCTATGCTCAACAAGACAACAGTGCATCTGAGAGCTCATATGAATCCCCCAATGAAGAAGGGACATTAGAATTCATTTTGATGGCCAAGGAAGAGCTTGAGGAAGATCTCTTGGAATTTGAAGAAGAAGGTGAGGTAGATCTTGAGGGGCAGCTAATTAGTGCCCTGGAGGACATAGACAGACTTAAACTTAAGAGTAAGAAACAGAAAGAGATTCTTCTGAAATATGCAAAGATAGAGCCAGATTCAGAAGTTCTTATTAAATTGAAAGTTGAACTAGAAAAATCAAGGAAAATAGAGGATATTCTGAAAAGAGAAATAAAGGAGAAAAATCAGGAGCGTGAAAAGCTGGAAGAAGAAGTGGTAAGCCTAAGGAAGATATTAGAGAAGGCCCAAATTGAATTAACTATGAATATTTCTCAAATGAAAAGCTCTGAACATTTGGACAAGATACTAAATGTTCAAAGATATCCACATATAAAGGCTGGGATAGGCTATGAAGGAGAAACCAACAAATCCAAAGTAGAAGATAACAAGAATATCACTTTTGTAAAAGCTGTAAAGGACAATGAAGCACAAAAAAGGGGATCCACAGAATTAGAAGCCAACAAGACCATGATGTATAATGAAACAAACATAAACAAGCAGCAACCTCAGGTGACAAAGAAAGAAATGAAGGGTCAGTCAACTGCAAATGGCTCATACGCTCCTAAGGATGAGTTGAACAAATTCAGAAGATGTCAAAGGTGGTTCCTTCCTCTTGTGAGAAGTATCACTTGTTTTGTCTGCCACAAACCTGGACATATTGTGGCATACTGTAAGACAAACCAAATCTAGTCCAGCTAGCAAAAGATTCAACAAATGAAAAAACTACCTCAAACAACTTTCTCTGCCAAAGATAGATACTACTTCCATGGGTATTGTTTTTGTTCTAAAAGGTTCGGTCATAAAGCCATGGAGTGCAGAGCGCATATACGGAGACTAGAGTATGAAAACTCAAGGGGAATTAAGAAAAATGGTGGATTCACTCGTGTACATAACCCATTCTGAAATCTCAAATGTTTTTGCTGCCATAAAAATGGGCACAACTCTCACGAATGTCCTCTCAAAGACTATAATCCATCTCCTCAGGAAATTTACCAAACAAACAGCTGCATGCAATGGAAAGGAAGCTAAATAATTGTGATCTGGTTCTAATTGCTCAAGATCAAAACAGTCAATGGTATGTGGACAGTGGGTGCTCAAAACATATGACTGGAGAGCGAAGCAAGTTTGTATCTTTTGATGAGAAGAAATCTGGGAATGTAACATTCAGTAATGATAGAGCAGGGAAAATCAAGGGAAAAGGCACAGTTAGATTGAATAATGGAAGAGTAGAGGCTCAGGATGTACTGTTTGTGGCAATGTTTTGAAAATCGCGATCGGGATTAAATCGGCGAGGGGAAAAAATCGGAAAAAATCGTAAAAATCGGGAAAACATCGGTAAAAATCGGGAAAAAATCGGCACATACAAAAATATTCATTTTTTTCAATTTTTTTAATATCTAAAGCATCTACAGCATAAAAAAATGCATTGACACATAAATATGAAAAAAAACTAATATATAAGATGTGTAATATCATGTCTAGTGCTACATCACACATAAAACTGAATCCTGTCCTTAATACTAAGTCCTGAGTCTCAAGAGTCAATTCAGCCTCAAAATATCAACAAAAAATATAATAATGTATCTCATATCATGAGTTATAATGTCATATACAAAGGAATGTCAATGCACCATATAACCTATGGTCCTATACTACTGATTTCCTCTGCCCCTCTTGCGAGAAAATACAACAGCTTTGCCTTTCCCTCTAGATGAAGAAGCTGGCGGGACTAGCAATGGGCTCTGTCGTGCTCTAGAAGTAGAAACTGCAGCACCAGAACGGGAACTTGAAGCACTAGGAGCTAAAGGAGGCAGACCATGTCCTCTTCCGGCAGTAGTGGTAGGTGGTGTCACCTCCTGCTGCTGCTGCTCCTCCTCCTCCTTGTCCTCCTCCCCCTCCACTACCTCCTGCTCTATCCAATCAAGGGCTGACTCCATGACAAGCCTCTCAGCCTCAACCCTCCATTCAGCAGTGGTGTCAATCGCATCTAAAGAGATGGTCTCCATATCAGGTGTCCTCTCAAGTTGTCTCACCCACAATCTAAGATTGTAGTAGACGTAAACCATGTCATTGAGTTGCTGGGCCTCCAACCTGTACAAGGGTCATAAATTAATAAATTAGAATATTTAAAAAAAAGATATTTAATGAATTCAAAAAATCAGTTGGAATATTTTAAGTTTTTTACCTGCTGCGCTTTCTGGTGTGTTTTTTCAAATACACTCCAGTTGCACTCGCATCCTGAAGAGCTACATGTTTGGCTGAGTATTCTAATGGCAAGTTTTTGGAGTTTTGGTAATCTACCACCGTAGCTCCTCCACCATGCATCTATAAGTTACAAGTTACAACAAATAAGATAAACTTATAAAGTTACAAACATAAGAAAAATTTTAAAATAATGAAAATCTTACCTGGCATTGTAGTAGTCCTATCCTGGATAGCCATGTCGAAGCTCAAGGTGCCACTTGCCATTTTGTATACCTCCATCTCTTTGGATATCTTTGCACGTTCTGATGGATTTGACACCATCTTCTGAACACAAGTGAAAAATCCATCCATGACCTCAGCATCAAATAGGAAACTACATGAATAAGCAAATCTGGGGTTCAGGAAGATCCCTGCAGCATGAATGGGACGATGGAGTGTGTTGTTCCATCGATCATCAATCACGTCCCATAAAAGAAGTTGTTTCTGAAACCCCTCATCACCCTTATCATCATAATAGCTGGGAACAGCTTCTATGGCCCTATCCATGGCCTCATACAAGTAGCCCATTGCGGGCTTCTCTCCATCCACCAATCTAAGAACCTTTACCAAAGGTTCAGTAATGCTGCACACCTCTTCCACTCCAGCCCAGAAACTTTCCTGATATGACACCAACCTGCAGATGGCCTCTCCCTCTGATTTGCGGCTGATAGTCAAAGCACGCCACTCATCTGAAAGAAACATTCTCTTCAAATCCCACTTAGAATTCAAGAAGGATTGAAGAGATATAAAACTAGTGGCAAATTGTGTAATAGCAGGCCGCACCAACTCTTTCTTGTTGGTGAATGTCCTCATCAAATGAAGCACAGATGCATGATTATATATAAATTTTGTGATGCTCTTTGATGATTCTACAATGTCTTTGACAAAATCAATATTTCCGATGTCCTCCAACATCAAATCAAGGCAATGTGCAGCACAAGGTGTCCAAAATATGCTCGGATACCTTTCCATAAGCATCTTGCCAGCAGAAACATAGTTTGCAGCGTTGTCTGTTATGATTTGGACAACATTTTGGGGCCCAACCTCCAGAATGAACACATCTAATAAATCACATAATAATCTTGCATATTTGACATGTGCAGATGCATCAACAAATTTCATAAACATTGTCCCCTTGGGACAACTGACCAAGAAGTTAATAAGGGTCCTACCCCTTTGATCAGTCCAACCATCTGACATCACAGTGCATCCTGTGACTTCCGATGATGCCCTTAACTCTTCCGATCTCTTGGTGCAGTCAGCTTTCTCATTTTGCAGAATGCGCCCTCTAAAGTCATCATATGAAGGGGCTTTGTATCCTGGGCCAACAACAGCGATAGCATCAATCGTAGCCTGATAAAATGGATTGTTCCTGGCAACAGTGAAAGGAATATCACTCCAAAGAAATAGTTTGCCCAACAACTTATCAGCGTCTTCCTTCTCCTTTTTTTTTAATAAGGGAGGAGATAGATGGCTGTGCCCCGTGAGTGGTTCTAGGAGCAAAAAATGAGGAGGCAGCTACGAGGCTGCCTGTAGAAGAGGCTGATGCTGAAGAGTCACTACCACTCTCACGGTCAACTCTAAACCCTGATATTTGACTCTTCAGAGCTGCCTTGCTGAGTTTAGTGGTTTCTATTTCTCCCAATGAGTTCATGGATTTTTGATTATTTCTGGATTGATGTTTGTGCAAGGGCCTACTTCATGCCCAGGAATTTGTGCCAGGTGGTATTGCAACCTGTATACTCCCCCTGTCATGTGTTGACCACATAATTTGCAAGTCATGTTTGATCGGTCAAACCCCTGATCAGGTTCACCAAATTCCCATAAAGGATCTAATTTCCTTGGCATGTTGGAAACTTTGAACTTTGAACGTTGAAATTTGAACCAAGGGCACAAGAAAAATTGCAAGTTAAAAAATAAAATAAAAAAAATTACAATTTTACATACAACATTTTGATTTTTTTCACAAAAAAAACCCTCAACTCAATGCAAAAATAATGGGAAGAAACTAAAAGCACAAGAAGAAATATAAAAAACAAAATTTAACAAACAATTTTTTGCATTTTTGACCAAAATAAACCCTCTCCTCTCAATAAAACAAAAACAAAAAAAAAAACACAACCAAATTCAATCACAAATGATGAAAAATACATGGGTAATAGAAACCCATGGAAGAACAAGAAAAAAACAAAAAAAAAAGGGTAAAATTTGATGCCCATACCTGGAAAAAACGTTTTGCCGGAGACACTTGTTCCAAATTCGATTTTTGTTCACTTGGCTTCGAAGAAATTCTTCACTTTTGTCCAATCTTTGGCTTGTAGATCACGTATCTCCCTCCTTGGCTCTCCTCCTTCACTCCTTAGCTCTCATAACCAAACCTGTCCATGTGAAAATGAAAAAAAAAAACATCAAAATCGCATTTTAACCCCGCTGTTTTCGCTGCCCACGATTTTTTCGAATCGAACCATGATTTTTTCGAATCGAATCGCGATTTTTTCAAAACATCGGGGAAAACATCGCTGATTAAATCGTTCGCTCGAAAAAATCGCGATTTTTTGAAAACATTGCGATGTTCAAACCACTGGTTTGTGGATGGTCTGAAATCAAATCTGCTAAGTGTTAGTCAAATTTGTGATAAAGGCTGTGAGGTCCTTTTCAGAGGCCAAGATTGTGAAGTACGATCAATCACCACAATAAAGACCTTGATCGAAGGTGTTCGAACAAAGAGTAATGTTTATATAGTAGAAGAAGAGAAAGAAGAATGCCACATCAACAAACTTGACGAATCTTGGTTATGGTATAGAAGATTGGGACATCTAAATTTTGACCACATCATCAAACTGAGCAAAAAGAAAGCTCTCATAGATTTTCCTACAATAAAGAAGCCACCAAATACCATATGTAAGTCCTGCCAACTGGGTAAACAAACTCGCACATCATTCAAAGCTAAAGACCAACTATCTACAAGTAAGCCTCTTCAGCTTGTACACATGGAACTGTGCAACCCTTCAAGAACAAATGCACTAGGTGGAGAATCGTATTTCATGCTGATAATTGATGATTTTTCCAGATTAAAGTTGGTGGCATTTCTTAGATATAAATCCGAAGCATTTGAGAAATTTAAGATATTCAAGGCATTGATAGAAAATCAACTTGGATGTAAACTAAAATGCATCAGATTAGATAGAGGAGGTGAATTCACAGACGATGATTTTGAAAACCTGTGCAATGAATGTGTGATAAAGCAACAGTTTACAGTTGCAGGTACACCTCAACAGAATGGGGTGGCAGAGAGGCAAAACAGGTCGGTACAACAGATTTCCAGAGCCATGATGCAAAAAAGGAACATTCCTCAAACCTACTGGGCAAAAGCAGTACACACAACTGTTTATATTCTCAACAAAGCTCATCTCAGAGCAAATTGTGAGAAGACTCCATATGAACTGTGGCATGGGAAACCGAAATCAATTAAGCACTTCAGAGTCTTTGGCAGCAAATGTTTCATAAATAATAATGATGAAAAATTGGGGAAGTATGATACAAGCGTTGATGAAGGAATATTTTTGGGATATGCATCACAAAGTAAAGGTTACAGGTGCTACATCAAAAGACTGCATAAAATTGTGGAAAGCATTGATGTGAGATTCGATGAAGATCTACCAGATAGAACCAGAAGTACAAATTGTGTCAATCTTCCAGATGAGCATGAAGATGAAAATCAAGAAAATCAAGAACAAAATAAGACAACAGAAGATACAGAAATAAACTCAAAAGGACCCTCAAGACACACTCATAAGAACCACCTAGAAGATCAAATCATTGGAGACAAGATTGCAGGTGTAAGGTTCCCAACACAGAAATTTCATTTGGAGAATGTTAATCTGAGCATATATTTCAGCAGTAAGGCATTTTAATGAAAGTCAGCAGTAAAATTTTAATTAAAAAAAACTATTCTTCTACATAAAAGAAATACCTGGAACGTAGCTGATGATTTTAATTGTGGCTCTCCTCCTGTGGTGCTGTGGACAGTTGAACAGTTCACTGAAACAATCAAGTCCTCCCAGCCAATCTGGGAACAATCCCAGACCCAGAAGATGTCTCCTCTACCCCCGTACCCAGATTTCCAAGAAGAACAGAGACCCCCACCCCCCCTTAGTACAAATTCTTTCCTCTCCTCATATCATTTGGTAATCAGCCCCCCAAGTTCACCACCCCCTGCCTCCTTCGAATCAACTTCCTTATATAAATTTTTCCCACCGCCTCTTCTTCAACAAGATAAGGTCTTCTTAAAGGATGGTACGAATGTCATTTAAGGAGATGTCAGTGGAATTAAAGAGGAGGTGTGATCTTTGTGGTTATCCAATCTGTTTAGGAGTATACGGCTTGAATTTAGAGTACATTTATGATTAAGGCTTATGTTATAATATTTAATTCAACTTTGTGTATATATATATTTTAATTAATTCAAATTTTATTTTCTTTTCATTAATCCTTTCTATATACTTTATACTAAATCAATATGAATTTTAATCTGAAACCTTAACATTAATTTCTAACTTAGGTAAGCTTGATATTAGTAGTTAGGTGTACTAGTGCGATGTGTGCGAGATAGGCAGGTGTAGCTATCAAATGCCTATACCGTACACACGCTAATATCATTGTGTATAACTCGGGAATGGGTTGTTACAGCAGGAGTCCAAACCAGAAGACAACTAGCTGAACAGACCGAGGAAGTGTACCTAGCCATGCTGTCATAGATAGAACCAAAGATTTTCGATGAAGCCAACAAAGTCAAATATTGGGTAAATGCTATGAACAAAGAATTAGACAAGATTGAGAAGAACAAGACCTGGGAGTTAATGCCAAGACCTATTGGGAAAAATGTCATTGACACAAAGTGGATATTCAAGAATAAGATGAATGAACAAGATCAGGTAATCAGAAATAAAGCCAGATTTGCATGTAAGGGATACTCTCATATTGAAGGACTTGACTATGATGAAACTTTTGCCCCTGTAACAAGAATGGAAGCAATTAGAATGTTTCTGGCTTTTGCATGCTATCATGATTTCAAGGTATATCAAATGAATGTGAAGTCTGCCTTCTTAAATGGAGATCTAGAGGAAGAAGTCTACATGGAACAACTTGAAGGATTGTCCTTAACAGATAAACACAACTATGTGTGCGGATTAAAGAAAGTGCTATATGGTCTCAAACAAGCACCACGTGCATGGTATTCTAGGTTGGACAAGTACATTCAAAACCAAGGTTTCAAGAAGGGAGGAGTAGACAACAATCTATATATAAAGGTTGATGAAAATGAACTCTTAATTGTTGTAGTAGATGACATCATGTTTGGTAGCAACAAGGATGAGTTAGTAAATGGATTTGCAAAAGAGATGAAGTCAAAATTTGAGATGTCTATGATTGGAGAGCTTACCTTCTTCCTAGGACTTCAAGTTCTACAAAAGAACAAAGGCATATTTATTTCACAAGAAAAATACTTAAGAGACATGTTAAAAAGATTCCAAATGGAAGACTGCAAACCTGTGTCAACTCCCATGATTACTGGATGCAAGCTATGTGCTGATGATGGATCCACAGATGTAGATCAAAGACTTTACAGATCTATGATAGGAATCCTGCTATACCTACTGCCTCTAGACTAGACATTATGTTGGTAGTAGGACTTGTGGCAAGGTATCAAGCAACACCAAAACAAAATCACTTGCTAGCAATCAAGAGGATATTTAGATACCTGCAAGGAACTGCACATTATGGCCTATGGTATCCAAAAGGCAAAGATTTCACATTGACAACATATACAAATGTAGATTGGGCCATTTTTGTGGATGACAGGAAAAGCACAAGTGGAGGTGCATTCTATTTGGGAGAAAGTCTGGTGGCATGATTACGCAAGAAGCAAACATCTGTCTCTCTATCTACAGCAGAAGCGGAATACATACCAGCAGCAGCTTGTTGGACACAAGTGATGTGGATGAAACAAACTCTTCAAGACATGAACGTAAGTATCACTGAACCTATTTCTATCAAATGTGACAATACAAGTGCAATAAGTATATCAAAAAATCCAGTACTTCATTCAAAAACCAAGCACATCCCAATAAAGTACCACTTCCTCAGACAACAAGTAGCAGAGAAAATAGTAAAAATGGAATACATACCAACAAAGGAACAAACAACAGACATATTCACAAAACCTCTTGCTAGAGAACCATTCGAATATCTAAGAGACAAACCAAGTGTAGTGTCTACAGATGATACTCTCTAATATGATAAAAAAAAAGAAAAAAAAATACACCAGCAAAGGCTGCAATATTAGGAACAGAAACAATGCAGTCGACTAGTTAGTATCAGACAAGAAGCATCATTCCAGGGGGAGAGCAACCCATAAAGGTTGTCACAGAAGAGCTAGACAAGTGAAGCAGTGGTATGGTACAAGTCCTCAGGATTAGAGTATTATGGCAGAAGTACATCAAGTAATTATATCTTTAGAAGTCTAACACATTTCAACACTATACATGCAAATTCAATGATTTTCAAAGTGTTCTCCCAACAACTCTTATACACCAGTCTGGAGCAGCAAGGTATAGAGATAGAATGAAGAAGGCCTATACACAACTCAGAGAGAAGTAATGCAAAGATGAAAACTACACTAGAAAATGTGTAACCCTTTACCATTGATGTCAAAGGGGGAGGAAAAGCAAGCAGAGGAAGAAAATACACTTCTCAGAATGAAAAAGGGAGGAAGTATTGGAGTATTGGTGGATGTATTGCCATCAATGCCAAAGGGGGAGACTGTTAGAAATATTGTCATTGATGGCAAAGGAGCACAAAGGAGTAACACCAGAATTATCATTAAGACAAAGGAACAGAGAAGCAACATCAATAAGGCAAAGGAGAAGATTAGGCAATGATGCAGTGAGAATGCAAAAAGGAGGTAAGGAGCAGCAATGTGTAACAGAAAGGCAAGGAGTAGCATTAGAATCTTTATCCAGGAGCAAAAGCAACAAAGGAAGCAAAGGTAGCAAAGACAGCAAAGGAGCAAAGGCAGCAAAAGAGCAAAGGCAACAAGTTTGGGTCGAGTTGTGAACGATAAGCGGGTCAAGTCGTGAACGTGGGCAAAGTTGTGAACAAGTCAAGTGTTCTACGTACAACAAGAAAGAAACCAACGAACACAACCAAAGAAGAAAGGTCGACAAACCGGAGTAAAGATATAATGTGGACTGTTGGATCTGGGCATAGATCAATGATGGAGAATAAATCGCGACGGAAGGAATATCGCAATCGGCGATTTTTATATGTATATGTTAAGAGTTCGCAAGTTTAATGAATTAAGTTGCGATGCGAAGCAGATCATAGATTTCATAGGATAAGGGACACGATTTTTGCTAACCTCTAATAGTTGCGACGTGCGATATGGAGTTCGCTGCAATTTGCGAAATCACAGAATCGCAAGTATTGCGAAATCTGTAAATTGGTAAAGTTGCGAAGTATGATAAAGAGGCCTAGATGCAATGTAGTTTCAAAGGCGGAATCCAAAGGATTTCAAATCCATATGTAAATCTTTCCCTGTGTTAAATCGCATCGGAGGAGGAAAAGGAGATTATAACGCAAAATCTATGGAACGCAAAAGTGCGAAGTGCGATTTGTGAAGCAGACGTGATACAGTTCAGAGGTAAATATTAATATATTTTAGGTCCAAGGTTTAATGTGTTTGCATTGGTTTTATGAAGAAAACCATGAAGAGGAGGTCGACTCGGGTAACAAAGGAAAAGGTTGAACGCAGACGAAAAGACTCTGGGCAAGTGACTCGACACTCATGTAGAGGTGTTATGCGGCTGCGGCCGTTTGATAACAAAGTCTGAACGTGGGCAGAAGGAGAGTGAGGTAAGTCACCCGACATAGAGCAACGGAACAGAGAAGAGCATAGAACGCTGCAGGTAAGATATGCAATAGGAGAGGTGATGTAAAACATAAAGGCATGGGTCAAGTCAGGCTAAGACAGTAATGCTGCAACACAGTTGGGAATATAATAGCAGGCGGAGAAGACAAAATGAGCAGAAAAGAAAGAATTTGAAAGGGCTGAATTGAAATATTGTTGTAACTGTAATTGTAAATTCATTATTTATTTTATATTGTTTGTGATGCAAAGACAAGTCTCCAAAGCAAAGCAAAACTCCAATTGATACTGAAATGAGTGTATATATTGTTGTAATATCCTGAATATGCTGAGTGAGGAAATGAGTGGGTGGAAGGCAAAGAGTCATGCCTGTTCACTTCATATTCCCATATAGAATGTAAACAACCATGAAGTTATCTCTATAAATGATGTTATTGTAATGTGCACAAAGAGGTTACGGAGTGCAATAATGAGAGAGCAGATAGAGATGGTGTGCACATCCAGAGCTGATATGAAGCAGATTTGAAGGCTGGAAGGGCAGCAGTGAAGAAGGAGAAAAACAGAGCTGATATCCAGGTAAATCAACATATGATTTTATTGTAGTGTGAGGGAGTTGGTGCTTGCATATCAAGTTGTAGCTTGATAGAGGTCCAATTGTAGCTGGTTTAGGTAGGAGCCTCCTGTGGGTTGTAGCCTGCAAAAATTAGATGGGAGTTGGAGCTTCCTTGCCAGTTGTAGCTTGTAGAATTTGAGGTAGTAGCCTCCTGTAGGTTGCAGCCTACAAAAAATCAGTGGTAAGAGGGAGTTGGAGCTTGCCTTTGCATCACAACAATAATAAGATGTGGTTTTCTTCCTTATGGGTTTCCACTTATATTTGTTGTCTATGTGCATGATGATTATGTGTTGATGTACTGTATTTAATCTGCTTAACTCTTGCTGCTCACATATTAAGATTGTTGTTTAATTATATATTAAGTTGCTTATGAAATGGAGGTGTATATAAGTTTAAAGAAAAAGTTTAAAAGTCCATGAATGTATTGAACTGATTCACCCACCCCCTCCCCTCCCCCCCCCCCCTCTCAGTTTAACTAATGGTTCATCAGTTTGGCCCTAGTTGCCAAATTTAACATATTGACTATGGTAGCACCGAGATCCTTTTGTTGTGATAGCACCGAAATCCTCTCACTGTACACATTGTAGTAGCTCTGAACCCTTATCACTGTGATAGCACCAAACTTATTTGCTGTAGAGGTGTCGAGAGATGGCACTGAAACATTTACTGTGATATATCACCGAAGTTCTGCCGCCTTGGTCTTCACTGTAATCCACTTTTCATCTCGGAATATTATGCAGAGAGTATCCCTGCGATCTATTTGAACTACACTGAGATTATCCGAAATTCTTTCTGCAATAAGGCCGAGTTTCTCTACCCCTATCCAAGCTCTTTTATCGAACTTGTCTTTGCAATTATCATTTGAATTTCAGAGGTTATCGAACTAAAGCTGCCTGTTTATAGTA
The DNA here is from genome assembly GCA_034641835.2 of Pinus albicaulis. NCBI lineage: Eukaryota > Viridiplantae > Streptophyta > Pinopsida > Pinales > Pinaceae > Pinus > Pinus albicaulis. The sequence continues at coordinate 790,841,847 of CM076574.1, forward strand.
GTTTGTTCATGTATATTAGCCGACATGACCATATGAAGAGTTGTGTCTCCATTTTAGCTTAGCCGACATGAGTTCTACATTTCATTTTGAAGCCGACTTGAAGTAGGATATCTTGTGCTTGTCTTGGAGGGCTACTTGAAAATCTTATCGACTTATATGCATTTGTAACATGCCCAAGAAGGGTTCTTCATACATGACATTGACTCTCTTTGACTTTTATGACTAGGTGACAAATCCTAAAGGCTCACAATGGGAGCCATCTAAAAATAAAATTCCTTGCTCATGAAACCCATGAGGCAAGCATTACGATAATAATTTTATTTTCTTCTTTACATCATTTACATAAAAATCACAATTAGATGTCATTATGAAGACCAAACCTAGTTACTTTTCAACAACTCTTTCACTCCTTCTTCATAGGTGTGTGGTTCAACCTCAATGATGTTGCTCATAGCCACAACATAACCTTGATATCAACATGGATTCTTCATTTCCCTGAAGGTTCCTTTGGCAGCAACAACTCTCTTAGCATCTTGTAAAGTATCACGAAGCCAAAGTGGTCTCTTCCTTGCATGAGGATCTCATGGAGGGGGATCCAAGGGGTCCATGGGTTCGATGGGATCATCAACACCATCTGTCTCATGTTCGGGGATAGGAGGACCTTCTAGTAGGTCCATGTCATCATCCCTCTTCTCAACATTGGAAGGAGGAGGAGTGTCCCTTGCTTTCCCAAGGGCAACATCTCCATCAAATGTCATGTCTTTGCTAAATTCTATATTCCTTCGACCAGACACATATTCTAAAAGCTTTAGAATTTTCAAATGTATCTTTCTTCCCTGAATCTTCTAGCTTGTACCTCTTGTCCTTTGGCACATGAAAGTAGATGAGGCAACCAAAGGTTATTAAATGAGCAACATCGGGCTTAATACCTATGAAGACTTCTTCAAGAGTCTTTTCACCCAAGGCTTGATGAGGGGTCCTATTTTGAACATAGACCGCAATATTGGCAACTTCACCCATAGAAACTTTGACAACTTTTTCTCGTGCAACATGGCTCAGGCAACTTCCATGACGGTCTTGTTCTTTCTTTCAACCACTCCATTTGTTGAGGGTTGTAAGGTATGATGGTTTCTTTCTTAATTCCTTATCTCTTGCAAAAGTCAATGAACTCATTTGAAGTGAATTCTCCACCATTAGCAGGCATGAAGACTTTGATTCTTTTCCATGTTTGATTCTCTATTAGTGCCTTGAAGGCTTTGAACATATCAAATGCCTCATCCTTGTGTTTCAAGAAGAATATCCATGTATACCGTGTAAAGTCATCCACAAAGATTATATAGTAGATGTAGCCACCAAGAGATTTCACCGGCATGGGTCCACATAAGTCATAATGTATGAGATGTAGGATGTCATTGGTCCTACTCTTGCTAGAAGGGAATGGTCCTTTTGATTTCTTTCCACTTGCACATTCTAGACACACTCCATCATGATTAGCTTGACCCTCAGGCATTTCTGCAACCATCCTTCATACTTTGGGTAGAGCATCATAGTGAAGATGAGCAAACCTTTGGTGCCATAACACACTTTGATGATTATCATCAGAATTAGAGCTCAGATCGGACTTCCATTGACTCTATAGAGTCCTTCAATTCTTGATCTGAAAGTAAATGCATCCCTCATGCGAGATTCCATAGGCCAAGTAAGTACCTTTCCTTTTATGAGGACAACTCTCATCCCTTTATCTTTCGAGCCATATATAGATACAAGATTCTTCTTCAATCCTGAAACGTACATAACATTATGTAGATGTATGATTTCACCATAGTCCAAAACTGGAACCAAAACCTTCACAGGATAAGTAGAATTGTCCTCAAGAATGATTTTCAAGTTTGTCTCCCTCTGTACCAGGTTTGAGAGGACTTCACGATACCCAATGAAGTGTCTAGAGGCTCCATTGTCTACCAACCAACTAACAAACGAATCCGGAGGAGAGGAACTAGAAAGAGCAGAAATAAGAAAATATTCAGATTGTGTAGCAGCTGAATTATTTCCATACCTTGAATTTCTTGATCTCTTTTGAGGACAATAGCCGTGTTCACGATCATCCAGAGCATCTTTTCTTCTTCTATCATTGAGTCTGTTATTGTTGTAGCCACGATTGTTGTTATAGTTGGACCTGGGAGCACTTCTCTTTTCTGGGCAATCTTGAGCATAGTGGCGATATTTGTGACAATTGTAGCATTCAAGTTTTGACATGTCCCTGCCCCTTCTTGATCTTCTGTTGGAGTCCCTGGATGTTGGTGCAGGCTTTATTGAGTTAGACAACTTTCCTCTTCCTTTCCTCTTTTTTCTTGAGCAGCAAATGCAAAGGGCTCTCCTTCTTCATTCTTTTGAATTCTCCCACTGGAAACCATCCTAGTTTCTTCTTGAGTGCACTTTCCAATGAGCTCATCAAATGTCAGGAATCTATCATTGTTGCTAATAGTTGTAATAAATGTCTTCCAAATAGGTGGGAGACCTCCAAGGGCTATTAAAACCAATTCTATATTTGTAGTAACTTCTACAGCAGACAACGATTGATCCTTCAATTCGGATATCCTCATGAAATATAATTGCACAGTTTCCCCCTTGTTCATCTTGATGTCATTGAGTTAATTCTTCAAGGATAGCATGTGGTTCAAAATGTTGACCTCATACATCCCAACCAATGTTTCATACATTTCCTTGGAATTCTTCAATTTTGAAATATAAATAACCAAATGATCTCTCAATTAAACAATAATAATTTTCTTAGCTTTGAGCTCACCTTTCTTGTACTTGGCTTTGATAGTAGCAAAAGCATTTTCAGGAGGCTCAGGTACCTTTGCTTCCACATATTCCAAGACATCGTTTTCATCCAAAGTTATGTCTAGCCTGGTTCTCTAAACAACATAGTTAGATGAGTCATTGAACTTCAGCCTTGAAGTATGAGGTAGACAACTTGACCAAGTCAAATAAGCTTTTTCAAATCAGATCCCTTCAAAAGGTGATTGTTCTTGTCTCCTTGGGCTTGTCTTCACCTTAGCTCTGATACCATGTTAATTCTCCAGTGTTCTATGCTTAACACAATCACTTATTTCAAATCTTCTTTTGTTAGAAATCACTTTAGCCAACAAAATTCAATTTTCCAGTAACAATATGCAATTGTAGATAGGATAGTAAACCAATGCACAATAGAAGACAACCAAGAACAATAGAGACACAATATGTGGTCAAAGACTATGGAAAAACCCCACAAGGGGGAAAGCCCTTTCCAAATTCTTCTTCTATTAGATTGTCATCAAATATTCAGCAGAGAGATACAATGTTCAAGTTCATCAACAAAGAATCAAAGGGTAAAGCCTTGACTAATCCAAATGCCAATCCAATATCCAATGAAATTGAGCCCAAAATGTCAACAAGTCAAATTTTCAATTCTAGTCAATGTCAATAGCAGTAGTTCTATTCAGTCGATGATCAATGGTCAACAGTCCTCCAAACAATTCAGTCAAAGAAGCAACAAATTTGGCCTTCCAAGATTGGTCAAACCAAGTCAAAACATTCAACAAAACTCCCACAAAAAATTATCATAGTCAACTCGTTGACCTATGGAAACCCTAGCTGCAGGACGGCGGTCAACGTTGGTCAAACTGCTCAGAAAAATTCGGTCAAGATGCCAGTCAACTTGACCTTCCAAAACATATCCAAATCCAATCAAACCAAGTCAAAGCATGCCAAGTCAACGCTGGTCAAAGGTGCCAAAACAGAAGTCAAACTCGGTCAACAAAATTTCGTCTCTCCTCGCACGTGTGAGCTTGGACTCTTCAATTTCAAACCTATACAAACCAATCATATGGAGAGAAAAGATGTGATGTGATGCCTTGTACTTGTGCTTTTGTGTACATGTGGGTTTCACACTAAAAATGATATTTTTCCTTGACCAAATTAAATTCTTCCAAGGGCTAGTAGGGGCTTCTCCGAACAAGGAAGGCTTCCCAAAGGAGGGAATTTTTCCCTGAGTTGCTAAATCAACAGCAGGAGGATGGGCATATCTTTGTGGGCTAGGACAGGTATGCAGGTGATATTCTGAGGAGATTCTATATGGAGGGTTGTAGGCCTATGGCTTCTGTGATGATAACCAATTGGAAGAAGCTCCATGCTTCATATTCTGAGTTGGTGAACCCCACCTTGTAGCATCAGTTGATCAATTCTTTGATGTATTTGGTCAACATTAGAACAAAAATCTTTGTCACAGTCAATACATTGAGTCAGTTTATGATGGAGCCCAGGAGAATGCACTGGGTGGCTGCGAAACATGTGTTGAGGTACCTACAGGGCATAGTGGACTATGGTCTGGACTTCCTAGGAGATGGAGTCAGATTGAGAGGTTGTATAGACTCAGGCTGGGCAGGCAGCACTAGCAACCAAAAGAGTACTTCTGGATGTTGCTTCATGTTGGGTTTGACAATTGTGTTGCGGTTTCGCAGGAAGCAGAGATCAGTGGCACTGAGCTCAACAGAAGCTAAGTACTTGATCAATAGGACAAAAAGGGAAAAGGAAAAGAGACTCCATTCATTATTCTCATGTGCATTTGAGAGAAGCGTAGAAGGGGCATAGGAGAGGAGGCTGAGATTGCAGAACTGAGGAAGGGAAAATGTGAATCAAAGAGGCTACCAAAACCCAAGTTTCCAGCTGAAGGTACAAGCATGCAAACCAAGAATTTCGGGTAGGCTTGGAAGGCTGAAATTTAAGGATAAGTTTGCATTGATTTGTAGGAGAGCTGAGTGAGATTCTCAGCATAATTTTTCATGGAGAAGACAGACCATTCTCAATGTATTTTTCGTGGAGAAGTCAGTTGTTTTGAAACTCTTTTCCTGGCAAAGTCACAGTCACTTGGGCCGCATTCCAGGGAGATCAGTCAGACTTTTATACCCAGATTTGAGGAATTTAACAGAGGATTCCTCTGAACAGAAGTCAATTTCTGAGTTGTGATTTGACTGTGGTTCAAATGCCAGAGATCTACAACTGTGACTCGAATTCTTGAATTAGAACTGAAGCCTTGACAGGAATTCCAAGGAAGGTGGAACAACATTTAAGGGGAGATAAGTACTTTAATATGTTATTTCTATGTAAATTTCTCAGAAAATTAGAAGCAATAAAATCCTTCTTTCACCAGTTTTCCCCTTGTGGGTTTTCTTAGGGTCAATGTTGACCAAAAACACTCTAATAAAATTGTGTGTGTGCTTGTCTTTATTTACATATCAGCTGAAAAGAAAAATGTAGAGTAGTCCTAAATGTCTCAAGCTAATTTTCATTGAGTTTATATCATCAGCTAACTGTTTGGGGTGAGGGCATTAAACTATATGCTAAAAATTTGAAACTGGGAGGACTACGGCAAACTTGCAAAAATTTCTACATCTAAGATTCACAAGTAATTATGAAGAAGAGAAATTAGGTGTTAATCTCTACTACACTTGGTTTCTCAATAAAAAATAGGTTGAAAATACCTGAGGTTGATGTGGTTATAAGAAATGAAAAAGCATAATTCAAATATCAGAATGCAAAAGACTGGCAAGGGATGTAAAGAAAGCAAAAGCAAATTATAGCTTGAGCTCTACTCTCTCTTATATAGCCACTCGCCCCCAAGAGTATCCATACATATCATGCCTATCAAAATAAACGGAACTCTCAATAAACATCTCAGCCAATAAACTGCCCATCATTAAAAAGGGGATTATATTATCATATTACTTGATAAATCAATGATTTTTGTTAGACAAGCCATTCCAAAATCATGAAAGGAAAAGGAAAATACAAGGGCTTGGAAAAAGAAAGGCGAGGGAAGGTAACTCAAGCAGCTAAGCACTCCCTCTACAAAGGTTCTCATGGCCAATGGTTGCATTACTTAGTATAAGACTATGACACCTTTCATAACGTAAGTGTGAAAATTCTACTGCAGTATCATGGTTTATTTCTCCTACTTGATTTAATTATTACAAGTTGTTTTCAGAATTTAGATTCAAAAAATATCGAAATAAACACAACTAAAGTCTACACATGCAAGTCATTTGTTGAATGATATGCTCATCCAACAAAGTGACACATAGATTTTTGGACATAAGTCCCCGGAAAAACCCAAAGCGGGAAAACCAGTGCAACATATATGAGGGTTTATTTATTAAGTAGATTCTGAGTACAGTAAATCTAGGTTCTAGATATGGAAATCTTGACAAAGAATATAAAAAATCAAATTTGCATCTAACTTGTAGATCTAGGACCAAATATCTGACTGATCCACACCCTCAAACGTGATTTACAAGACTCAGCCCAGATCTGGCCCTAGAAACCCCAGCACTGCCCTTGAAGCCTAAGCGTTAGCCTTGCTAGCTTCAGAATGCCACTGCACTGCCCAGAGAGGGATTGCGTAACCCCTGAGAGGGTGATGCAGGCCTTTCGTTGGCCCTGGAGTCCCTCTGCGTAATTTTTGAAGCCCTCTGGAGCCTCTGCGCTGTCCTGCGTAGGTGATGCGTAGCTACTGCTCTACTTCTCTGCGCTGTCCTTGTTGCTGCTCCTCTACCTCTCACTGACTCTTGGCTCTGGAATCAGATCATTCCCTTAGCCAATACTACCCTTCGTTGCAGAAAATTCCTCCGGAAATTCTTATCAAACCCTGCCCTAAAATTCCAGATCTATTTCTCAGCTCTGCCTGTGTGTGTGTGTCCACAACTGACGCTCAAGCCTTTCTCTTATACTTTTTCGTTGAACCCTTCAACTGTCAAGATTAAAACATTCATCAACAGTTGAGATTAAAAAATTGGATCTGTGTCTTTTAGAACATTTCATCATGTGTTAATTAATTCATTTTAATTATTTAATTTTCCTAAGTTTAGACTTAGGAAATCCATTAAAATAATTAATTATTTGAATAACTTGAACACCAACTGAAATTTCTCAAAACACTTTCTGGGTTTTGAAGATCAAGTATGTCCTAGTCCCTTCACAAAATTTCAGGGCTAGAGCACACTCGATGCTACACCAACTATACAAAATCTCAACACTCCCTCTTAGCTTGGAGTGTGCTCTAGCAAGTGTGCTCTAGTAATGCATTCACATCATGAACTACAAGATTTTGAAGCTGGATTCTGTGTTGCTGATGCTTGGCATGTTGCCCTCCATCCACTGCACTACTGCTCTTTGTACTGTTGCCCATGCCACTGTCATTGACATTGCCACATCTGTACTGCAACTCCCTCTCAAATTGCTGTATCATGCTGCCCATAGCACTGCCACTGCTAATTTGCTGCACTGCAACTCAGTTGCTGAGAAGTAAGCAACTGAAAGACTCCTGCCCAACTGTTTGATAGATAAGTCAAGCTGCATCTATCACTGAATCTCCCTAGTTGTTGATTTACGATGTCCTCTTAAAGCCACTATCATGCTGCAACTCTACACTGCGTGAGCCCAGCCTCTCTGCGTTGTTGAAGTCCCATCAGCCTCTACGCTGCTGTCTCCACGTTGCCGTTGCCTCTGCATTATGCTGCTTCTTCTCCAGCTCTTCATCACTCCCCTTTTGCTCCATTGTGACCTTATGCAACCATCTCCCGACTCATCCCGCTACCATGTTAAGGCTCCCGTAGCTCGTATGTGATCCAAGAGTAGGGTTGACTCAAGGATCCCGCCATGATCTCTAGATGCTCTACAGATCCATGTCACCCCACCTCTTCTCTCGAGGTGCATGAGCACTCATGGTTGCATCGTCATCAGAGCCATCATCCTTTGTTGCTGTTGCCTTGGAATTAGAAGATCCTTTGTCCTTCTTCTTAGGACAAGTGCTGGCAAAGTGTCCAAGATCGCCACAGTTAAAGCACCAGACTTTGGAATGGTCCTTCTTCTTCCCTTGCCGCTTCTTTTCCCTTGATGCAAGGGCTACATCATCCTTCTCCTCCTTTACTTTGGCTTTTCTACTTCCACCATTGATATTCTGCCTCTTGGTGATCCTCCTGATCTCCTCTTGGCAGAGGATAGCCCACATGTCAACCCAAGATGGTAATGCTACCCTTCCCAGAATGCTCTGGACAAACATTTCCCAATCTTCCAAGATTGCATTTAGAGTAGTCCTCACTAAGAGCCCCTCATCTGGAGTAGCACCAATGCCAACAAGCTGATCCCGGATAGCTTGAATTCTGAAGAGGAATGGATCTATCTCTTCACCCTTCATCATTTGGAACAACCGCATCTGATTCTCCAGAAGCATCCTCCGTTGGACAGAGCCTCCTTGGTACATCGTGTCCAAGGCTACCCACATGTCATTTGCTGTAGTCTTTCCAACAATATGAGGAATAATGTCGTTCTTGACTCTGTCTATGATCAAACACTTAGTCCGCGCTTGATTTTCTTCATACTTCTTTAGAGGATCTGCATCGGTTGGTACAACAATAACCTTCTCTGCATGATCTTTGAGACCATACTCATCTAGAATTGAAAGGATTCTGGCCCTCCAGATAACATAGTTGGACATGTTGTCCAATCTATCTTGATCCCCTAGTCCATATCGAGCCATCTTGCTCAGATCTGACAAAAACAATACTTCTTCTCCCTCTGGATTTGGGTTTCTTGGTGACTAAAAACACTCTAGTAATTGCTTCTGCTGAAGATTGATTTCCCTCCTGGAAATCTTTCACCCAAACACAATCGTACAACACTCTCCGATCCTCCTGATCGAATCTCAGATCTGTTTGGCTCAAATCTGCTGAGTAACTGTCTTCCTCCCGCCTTTGTTGACTTAGCTAGGCACAATTCTGCACCTGCAGAATCTCAACCCCACCAGCATTGCTGAAGATCTGAAGCACTGCTTCCAGATCTTGGCAAATCTTTTCTACAGCTTAAGAAATGACTGGAATGCATCTCACTGAGTGGCCCAGCGTAGCCTCAGCGCTGCTCAGAAGTGGACTGCGTAACCCCAGACTAGGTGACGCAGTCCTTACGCTGCCCTGGGAAGGGTCTGTGTAAGCCTGATGGCCTTCTATAGCTTCAGCGCTTTCCTTTTCTGGATCTGCGTTCTCTTGCTGTCAAGATGCCCTTTCTGGATCTACTGCTTCTTCTGCCACCCTGTAGAAAAATATTTCTTCAGCTGATTGCCTGAGATTCAGCTTGATCTGCTATCGCTCTGATAGCATGTGAAAATTCTACTGCAGTATCATGGTTTATTTCTCCTACTTGATTTAATTATTACAAGTTGTTTTCATAATTTAGATTCAAAAAATATTGAAATAAGCACAACTACAATCTACACATGTAGATCATTTACTGAATAATACGTTCATCCAACAAATTGACACATGGATTTTTGGACATAAGTCCCCAGAAAAACCCAAAGCAGGAAAACCGGTGCAACAAATATGAAGGTTTATTTATTTAGTAGATTATGAGTACAGTAAATCTGGGTTCCAAATCTGGAAACCCCGACAAAGAATAAAAGAAATCAAATATGCAGCTAACTTGTAGATCTAGGACAAAATATTTGATTGATCCACACCCTCAAACAGGATTTACAAGACTCAGCTTGGATCTGGCCCTAGAAACCCCAGTGTTGCCCTTGAAGCCTCAGCGTCAGCCTTGCTAGCTTTAGAATGCCATTGCGCTGCCCAGAGAGGGATTGCATAACCCCTGAGAGGGTGACGCTGGCCTTACGTTGGCCTTGGAGACCCTCTGCGTAATTTCCGAAGCCCTTTGGAGCCTCTGCGTTGTCTTGCGTAGGTGCTGCGTAGCGGTTGCACAACATCTGCGTAGGTGCTTCTCTGCGCTGTCCTTGTTGCTGCTCCTCTGCCTCTGACTGAGTCTTGGCTCTGGAATTAGAGAATTCCCTTAGCCAATACTACCCCTCATTGCAAACAATTCCTCTGGAAATTCTTAGCAAACCTTGCCCTAAAATTCTAGATCTATTTCTCAGATCTGCCTCTATGTGTGTGTCTCCAACTGACCCTCAAGCATTTCTCTTATAATTTTTCGTTGAACCCTTCAACGACCAAGATTAAAACATTCATCAATGGCTGATAGTAAGAGACTGCTTGATCCATGTCTTTTAAAACATTTTAGCACGTGTTAATTAATTCACTTTAATTATTTAATTTTCCTAAGTTTAGACTTAGGAAATCCATTAAAATAATTAATTATTTGAATAACTTGAACACCAACTGAAATTTCTCAAAACACTTTCTGGGTTTTGGAGATCAAGTGTGTCCTAGCTCCTCCACAAAAATTTTGGGCTAGAGCACACCCGATAAAATCTCAACAATAAGCCCCCATGCCATAACACCTAGCACTTGCACCTGTGATTTGAAAGGACCAACCTGGGAACTATTCCTCCCCTTAGGGTTGGAAGCACCTTATCAAGTCATGTGATAACCTTCCCATAACCAAGTGTGGTAACTTGTGCACAACTATAAGGTAGTAGGACAATTGAACATGATGCTTTTACATTGAATATGGTCCATATGAAGATGATTCCATTACTTTGATGACTTTGACATTAAATATTGTTTGCCTTGATGCTTTTATGGTTCTTTTACTCATGATGTTGATTTCACTTGATTCCTTGAGTATGTGTTAGGTGATTCTTACAAGTGTAAGTCAGATCTCTTGAGGGATGATTTGATGCTTCTCCAACACTTTGTGGTGGATGTCCAACTACATTCCATGATGATTCAAGACACTTGATGATGGACATTTGAGCCCCTATGAGGAGTGTTGGCCTTGATGAGGACTTCTAGAGCATTGTCATTTGCAGAAGCATGTTTTCAAATTCCTTATTTCACTAAGCTTGACTCTCAATCTCTTAGAAAAAAATTGAAATTATGGACAATGCCCCTAGGCCTTGGACATTGGCCTTTGATGCTAGAGAGTTGATGTACTCCTCAGATGGTAGGAAACCCTCACTTTAGCATTGTACCTTACTAATGGATGTTGCACTTCTCTTGATGCTCATTGATGTTGTTGATCACTTGGGACCCTTTGTGTGGTGCCCTAAACCAGACAGTTTTAACCAGAAAATTCTCTTTGCAGATTGAAGCAAAACCTTAATTTTACAGACTTAATATGAAATTTGAGACAGACAAAAAAATTAAATCACAGAAGAGTACATTTGAGATGTGTTGGGTTGTGGCTCTTTCCGTGGATGTAGTTGACATGGTTACCAAGCCAATCTAGGATCTACTAGTACGATCCTTAGATCCAGAAGACATCTCTTCTGACCCCCGTGCCCAGAATTCCAAGAATAGCTGAGACATCATCCAAGAACAAGTTTGAACAATTAATTATTTTCCTCTAGTCTGTAGCTCTCTACTTCTGTGTATAGAAAAACTCGCCCTTCTCGGTTATGGGTGCAGGTATATATACGCTAAGGTGGGCGGTCAACGCCTTCTTTTACCGCCCTCCTTATTACTTAGTCATCTTTTGGTAATATGTTGAGCTTTAATATTAGATTGTGTATAGCATAAGTTTGCTATATTAGAATAGTTTATTTATTTAATTTAATCATATTTTATTTAAACATAATTGAAATTATATCATATACATATAAATCATTAAGCATGTTAATTAAATATTTATAACTTGAAATATCTTAAATTATAATATTTATGTTAAAATGAATACTTTTATATCAACAGTATATAGATGATGTGATTTTAATTAATAATTTGTATAATTACATAGGGCATTACACTTTGGAGTGGTAGGTGTTGTGAAAATTTCCTTAAAATGCAACAACTGGAATTAATTCTTCTAACTGATAAATTATGTAGTTTATTTTGTTACTGCAAAATAACGAATTAATTATTTTATTACGGCAAAATAATGAATTAATCACACTACAATTTTTCACAAAAAAAACGATGTGGAAATAAACTAGAAACTGAAAAAATGCTATAGCACACAAAAAAAAATTGACATAATTATTTTTTGCCAATTGTCGCCAAAAAAAACTAATGTGGGAAAATCGGTGTAGCCACTGAGGGTTTTATTATTATGCAGCGGTGAAATTCTGAGTACAATCTATGGATGCCCAACTGACTATCAAATCAACAAAATAATATGGCGAAAATATCTGTGAGGCAAATGCCTCAACACCACACCTAATCTTGCTCGAAAAACTTGCAAAACTAGTTGCTCGTACAATGTTTTTGTGAGCCTCCATACAGTGCTTGCGTAGGCTCTACTCGCTATGCCCCCAAAACTGTTGGAATGATGACGTCTTGGATGACTTTGCCTCTGGAAGTGACTCGCTTTGCGTTCTGAAGATATTTCATGCCAATTACAACTAAATCAACCTTCCCTTCAACAAAATCGATCTCCCTCTGAAGCTATATGTGCAGGCTCTGCACAACCTATCTAGGAAATGCGACCCTTCTACTGCTGACTCTCCGGAATTGGAAAGCTTCCTCTAAACTCACTGTCTCTGCCCCTCACTGTCTTTGCGTCCCCTCTCTAGCTCAAATTCTTATCTGTTGAATTACCACAACTAGGAAGCTTGATTTTTTCCAAGGAACTTGACCTCAAGTGTGTTGAGCTCCAACCCCATCCACCTCCTCTAATAATCTTTCGTTGTCTCACCAACGACCATGATTGAATCCTCATTGATGACTAAGATCATCTTTGGGTTGATCTGAGTTTTTAGAGAAATCTCACCTGCCCCATTTAAATTTTGTTAATTAATAATTTTTCCTAAGATAGACTTTGGAAAAATTTAATTACTGACTAATTAACTTAATTAAGGCATCTCAAGGTGGATTTTCATGAAACTTTTTCTGGGTTCTGAAGCTCTTGTGTTTCTAAGCCTCTTTGACCAAAGTCGAGATTAGAACACCTGTCTGATGCTACAAAATTAACACTCCCTCTTAGCGAGGAAGGTGTTCTCTTCATCTCATTACATCATCCTCCATACATGTCGCTGATGTCTGACAACTGTGACCACTGCCACTACCCACTAACTACTGCGCAAATCTAATTCATCTGCTACAACTATAGCTGAACCCACCCTGCATCTGTGCTGCTGCTGACACTGCACTGTACAACTATATTGTTGCCATCTCTGCCATTGCACTGCAACAAATCTCATGTTGTTGTTGCTGTTATTGCAACTGAAATCCAAAACACTGAATCAACTATATCTATGGACTACAACTGTCTCCTGAGTCACTGACTGTTACTTGTCTCTGCACTATCCACTGAGTATGTTTTCACTGCAACTTCCTTGTGCTCCTCAGCATCTGACCGCAACTAGTACTACTATTGTCCCTCAAAAACTGACTGCGTCATATGACATTGATCCATCTGCTGCTAAATACTATGGGCCCCTGTAGCAAGGGTATTGATCCAAGGGGACAAACCTGTCTGATGCTCACCTCAGTCCCTGCCACCTCTGTGCAACAATGGAGTCTAGAACTCAATGTCTCCCCACCTCTCTCCTGGAGGTATAGCTGCATACAAACGAAATATTCCTCCAACTTGGAGGACAACTGGTCAATGTCTGTCAAAGCTGCTGCTTGTTCCCACTTCTCCTTCTTGTCCTTCTTCCTCCGAGGACACTAGGTACCATAGTGACCAAACTCACCAGACTTGAAGCACTTGATCTTTGGCAGATCTTTCTTCTTCTTGTCTCATTCGTGTGAGGTTTGTCCCTAACTGGGACCTTTCTTTGCCTTTCCCTTCGATGCAAGTGCTACGTTCTCTTCCTTCACACTCTTCGATCCTTTGTTGCTGCCATTGAGACTACTCTTGAATAGAGCAAGTTGCATCTCCTCCTGTGTGAAATCTGCCCACAATTGATCCCATCTAGGTAGTTGATCTCGTCTGGTGATGCCTTGGAAAAAAGTAGCCCACTCCCTGGTGACACCGTTGTTAGCCACACAAACAAGTTCAGCTTCTTGTGGCGCCTCTCCTACTACGGCAAGCTCATTCCAGATATCATGAATTTTGGTGAGGTAGGGGGTAGCTCCTTCTACCTTCTATATTCTAGTGGTTCTCAGCTTCTCTTTCAGGAAGATCTTTCAATTCTCGGAAGGATTCTGGTATAGTGTTCCGAGAGCATTTCACATTTCTTTGGCAGTATTCCTGGGCGCTAAGTGTGAGACTTTATGATCCCAAACTCCAACAAGGATCAACCGCTTCACCTTGGCCATCTCCTTATTATAGTTGTCTAGCTGCTACGGATTTATAGGCACGACTATAATTCGTTTTGCATACGTCTTCATACCAAACTCATCCAGCAGAAAGGGCATCTTGGCCTTCCAAATAATGTAGTTGGATGCACCATTTAACCTATCCTGATCACGAAGTCTTGTTGAGGCCATTTTCGCAGAACTCACAACTGGGAAATAAACAAGAATCTCCTCCTCTCCTTGCTAGGGTGCCTACTCTGCTACACGCACTTCCTTTCGGAAATGTGCAAATCTGCTCTGATGCTGCCCTCTGCTACTGGAAAATTCAAATTTCCTCCAATGACTTGGATCTGGAAACCCTCTAAGAAAAATTCCTCTGTGTGCTTTTCTCTTCCCCCTGACGCTGATTCTGCTACAAAAGCAACTGCACCTAGATCTGCTCAACAAAATTCATTGGTCTACTTCACTGGAACTGCGCCCTGGCTTTACCACTGGCTGCTGGAACTACTGCTGGACAAATCAAACTTTCATGCACTCAGCAATTGGAAAATCGGACCCCTTTACCCAACAGTTCGAATTGCCTGGTTGGCTCTGCGCAAACCTGGAGAAATTGTGTTGCTGCTCCCTATAAATTCTGAATTTTTCCCTCTTCGTCTCTAAGCCACTAATTTGTCAAACTTGCTCTGATACCATGTGAAATTTTCCTTGAAATGCAACCACTGGAATTAATTCTTCTAACTGATAAATTAAGTCGTTTATTTTGTTACGACAAAATAATGAATTAATCACACTACAATTCTTCACAAATAAAAACACTACGGAAATAAATTCGAAACTAAGAAAATGCTAGCACACAGAATAAAAATTTGACAATTATTTTTGGATAATTGTCCCTAAAAAAACCCAATGTGGGAAAACTGGTGCAACATTTGAGGGTTTTATTATTATGTAGTAGTGAAATTTTGAGTACAATCCTTGGATACCCAACTGCCTATCCAATCAGAAAAATAATATAGCCAAAATATTTGAGGCAAATACCTCAACACCACACCTGATCTCGCTTCGAAAACTGGCAAAACTAGCTCTGTGTGAGCCTCTGCGAAGTGACTGCACAGGCTTTACTAGTTATGCCACTTGAACTATTACAATGATGATATCTTGGCTGACTTTGCCTTTGGAAGTGACTCGCTTGGGCTCCTGGAGATTTTTCGGGCCTACTGCAACCGAATCACCCTTCCCTTCAGCAAAATCGATCTCCCTCTTAAGCTAACTGTGTAGGCTCTGTGCAACGTCTCTGGGACATGTGGCCCTTATGTTGCTAACTCTCTGAAACTGGAAAGTTTCCTCTGGACTCACTGTCTCTGCCCCTCACTATCTCTACGACCCCTCTCTAGCTCGAATTCCTCTCTGCTGAATTACTATAACTAGGACGCTCAATTAGGAACTTGACCTGAAGTGTGTTGAGCTCCAACGTAGTGAAAAGTGTAACTAGGATCGGTCTTCATATTGACTATGTAATTACGTATTAATGTAAAAGAAGACAAAGATAATAAAATATGTTCTTGGTATGCTTGCCTCATGGGTTTCATGAGCAAGGTTTTATTTTAGGTCAATAGACTTCTTCTTGATGTCTATTAGGATTTGTCTTCTAGTTATGAATATAATTATGAGTCATGTATATAAAGAGTCTAGTCAATAGAATATGCCTCAAGACCTTGTCATGAAACCATGAAAAAAATGGCTCCAAAAGGATGCTCAAAGCAGTCCTCAAATAGCCTCATTAACGCTAGAAGATAAGCCTTTCAAGTCAGCTGGAAAATACTGCTGGAAAGTTGGTTCATGAACAGTCACAACCATTCATGGTCAGGTTGGCTTATTACAGGGTCCAACAACTATAAATACCCCAGAAGTCTGCACAGAAAAGACAGGAAAAAATTCGCACATCTCTGAGTTTTTCAGACTGCAATTGCAGATTAGAACAAGTTAGATACCTCTGAGTTTTTCGGGCTTGATCACAGGAAGATAAGTTTGGATAAGTTATGAAGTTAAAGGTGAATTAAAGGTACAATTGGCAGGTTGAAGAGGAGACAAAACAACGAAGGGAAGATGGTATAAGTTACCTCTGTTTTGGGTTAAATTTGCCATGTCATGTTCCAAGATTACAGTTCAAAGAAGAGTGTGTTTCTGGGTGCATAAAAAGGAGGCAATATAACAAAGCAGAATCACGAGATAACACAGTGATAGGCTTTCTTTGTTATGAAGTATACATCTACTTTGCATATCTGTAGTAACTTCAAGAAGGTTGAAATATCAAGATTATAATCTAGTGTGTGGAAAAGTACGTAGAAGAAAGAGAAGCCAGCAAGGACAATCATAGATCGCACAAGTGATTTTGGTCTTGAGATCAAGAGTATAGGAGGCTGAGGCTAGAGGAAAAGGAATCACTAGGAACCGAGCTTTCCTAGGGTCAGTACAAGGGAGTGCAGAAAGGGAGATCAACATACGAAGCCTAATGGAGCAATGACAAGGTCTTGGAGGCATTCAAGAGTCAAGGGTTTGTCATGGTCATGGTACTTGTCAACTGAAAGTCTATAAGAAGAATCCCTTACAGGTTTTCCTCTCCAAGAGGGAGAGGTTTTTCCCTAGCTCTAGGAGCCTAATTTTGTGTCTCGTGTATTTTGATAATTGACATGATGAAAAGACTAAATAAAATAAAGAAGAGAAGACCTAAGTAACTCAAGTAAGCTCACAAGTAATTATCAAGAAGAGAATTTGAATTAATCACCAGCCCTCCAAATTTTGAACATGGAATCGGAGCTAAGTTGCTGAACGCAAGGGCTACTTGACAAAGAAGACACTCCAGGAAGCGAAGATCAAAGTTTTGGTTGAAAAGTCAAATCTGTTTGCAAGGAAGACTCTCAAGCTATTTCAAGAAATATCTTCTATCTCATTCAAAGGATCAACTCATTCAAGAAAATAATCTTTGTCATCAAAGATTTACATTCAAGACATTGTTAGAAGAGGACATCATCTTTTGAAGATATCGTTTCTCATCAAGGATCTAAGAACATCTACATTGGAGATTTTAATCTTGAAGAAGCTCCTGAATTCATCTTCATCATCATCAAGGAAGCTCCAAGCCACTCTACTCAAGTAAGCATGTATGACCTTACTTAATCTTTCAAGATGACTTATTGTAAAGAGAGCAACAAGCTGGTTGGGTCATGGAAGAAGAGGACAAATTTGAATTTAATTGAAGACGAAGTTATGGACTACATCGAAGGATCTACAATTCAACCGCCAAAAGAAGATGCTCCAACTCATGCCAAGTACATGAAGGGAGAAATCGGAGCCTACAGGATTCTCATAGAATCCATTAAGGACTCACTCATTCCCTATGTATCAAAACTAAAGTTTGCTAAAGAAATATATGAGAAACTGGTAGAGCTATTCTCTGTGAGTACTACAGGAGAAGCAATCTCTCTGAGACAAGAACTACACAAAATGAAATTGTGAAGAGAAGAACGAATCACTTCATACTTCATGAGGAGTTCTGAAATAAGAGATCAACTGTAGGAAATGGGAGAAGTAATGTCTGACACTGAGATGAATACAATGGTATTGAATACTCTATTAGAAGAATGGGGAAACTTCACTTCAAGTTTATACGGGAAGAAAGAAGCCACACCATTCCATGATTTATGGTCTCTATGTAAAATAGAGGAAACAAGATTGAAAGCCAAAGTTGATACAGGATCAAGCGAAGGGAATCAAGCCTTTGCAGCCATATCCAGGAAGAAAGGAAGATTCGAAGAATTTGGTTCTTAGAATAAAAGAAGAAATATGGACAAAGTACGATGCTTTGGATGTAATGAACTTGGGCATTATAAAAGAGATTGTCCTAAATCTAAAAAGGACGAGGAAAAGGGAAGAAGCCCATATCTCAGATATGAGGGAAGAATCTGACGCAAAGAAATCCAAGAAAGAAGAAGCGAGGGATCTCTATTATGATTGAGATCATCTTTTTCTTTAAGTGATTTTTGTTGGTTAGTATGATAGGAAGCAATGTATGTTAATAGCATCATGATAGAAGCATGGTAGGAGCTCTTGGTGAAACAGCTCACACTCAGATACTCACTTGATAACAATGTTTGATGGGAAACCAATCATCAAGATCAAAGGGTCATCTTGAAATGAAATTGTTGACATTTTTCTAATGGAGTTCTCTATGATTTCTTGATTAAAAGAAAAGCAAAATGGTTTCATCAAGAATTCTATGCTCTGAGTGCGGATGTGATGACATATTGATGAAGCAATTTCAAGGGTTGGACTTTTCATTCTAGTGAAATTTCTCTGGGATGACTCAAAGGAAAAAGGTATGAGGCCATCCTTCTATATATATATATATATATATATATATATATATATATATATATATATATATATATGCTGACACTGGATGCTGTGAAGTCATGTCATATGATTGCAGGTAATGGACTTCTATATTTAGAAGTAGGATCTATGGAGGAGGATCTCTCTCGGTGCACTGATAGATGAAATCAACATAATATATCCTCATGGAATATGAGGTGGTTGTATATGAACAAGGAACTGAAAATTGTTAGTTCCTGGGAATGAAGATATGCAGAAGAGAAGGCATCATGAAGTGCAACCATGTTAAGAGGCAGTTATCATCTGGAAGCCAAGAAGATGTGACTAAAATATCTCCTGGAGAATATGTAGACTCTGATAGAAGTCTGGTAAAGAAGAAAACCCTTGACAAAGCATATCATTGGGAGATGTGTCGATCTGAATACAGGATGTCGATTCCTACAAGAAGATGTCATGGTGAAATATCATCAATAAGGTAACTTTTGATTTAAAAGTTTATATGTATATGTATATGTTTATCTGGATGAGTTTATGTAGGGCTGCCAATCATGTGAAAGGATGTAAGATCCTTGGAAATGGTTCGAAAGAAAGAAGCATGGCATAAAAGGTGGACCAGATAATGAAGACAGATAAATTAGTTTCTGATAGCTGACATGACTCTTGGATGAAAGTGATGGATGATCTGTGCCCTATGGAGCCAAAGATTGAAGATTCCTCAATATCGAAATCCATGACATCGAGGGAAGGAATTCTTCATGAGCAGCTGGGTGTCTCACCATTGTTGCTGCAGGTCCTTGATTGAGAGGGAGCCTGGTGATAAGTTTCTTACTTGGAAGAAACTGGGTAATTCCTAAGAATGAGCTTAGGTACATTCCCTTGTGGAATAGGTCCTCCCTGGCTGAGAGGGAGAGATAGACACATCATTCTGGTCTTCACTTGGAAAGACAAAATGGAGGATTGGGTAATCATCTCGCATTCGATACTCTTTGAGAATGTGATAGGGCATTCAAGATAAGAGTAGTCGTGGACCGATATTCTTTGAGGGCTAGCTACCCAAGAGAAGAATAGTCCAAGAAGGTCATACTTTGTGAACACTCGGGTGGAGTAGGTACCTTGGAGAGACAATGACTATGGTATCTATAAGTCATGTTTCCCTCCAGCATTGTAGCCCATTGTCTCGTTGAGAGATGGGGTTGCTAGTCAGGGCCTTGCACTAGGACAATGTTGGTTGATATGATGCTATACAGATGTGATTACCAATCCGATTCTTCTTATGGGATTCTTCAGTTTGAAAGTGACCATGTACCTGTATGAATACCTCCCTAGTTAAGAGGGAGTGTTGAAAAGTGTAACTAGGATTGGTCTTCATATTGACTATGTAATTATGTATTAATGTAAAAGAATACAAGGATAATAAAATATGTTCTTGGTATGCTTGCCTCATGGGTTTCATGGGCAAGGTTTTATTTTAGGTCAATAGACTTCTTCTTGATGTCTATTAGGATTTGTCTTCTAGTTATAAATATAATTAAGAGTCAGGTATATAAAAAGTCTAGTCAACAGAATATGCCTCAAGACCTTGTCATGAAACCTTGAAGAAAATGGCTCTAGAAGGATGCTCAAAGTAGTCCTTAAATAGCCTCATTAACGATGGATGATAAGCCTCTCAAGTTGGTTGGAAAATACTGCTAGAAAGTCAGCTCATGAACAGTCACAACCATTCATGGTCAGGTCGGCTTATTACAGGGTCCAACAACTATAAATACCCTAGAAGTCTGTGCGGAAAAGACAGGAAAAAATCCACACATCTCTGAGTTTTTCGGACTGCAATTGCAGATTAGAACAGTTCAGATACCTCTAAGTTTTTCAGGATTGATCACAGGAAGATAAGTTCGGATAAGTTCTGAAGTTAAAGGTGAATTAAAGGTACAATTGGCATGTTGAAGAGGAGACAGAACAATGAAAGGAAGATGGTATAAGTTACCTCTATTTTGGGCTAAATCTGCCATGTCATGTTCCAAGATTACAATGCAAAGAAGAGTGTGTTTCTGGGTGCGTAAAAAGGAGGCAATACAACAAAGAAGAATCACGAGATAACACAGTGATAGGCTCTCTCTGTTGTGAAGTATACATCTACTGCACATATCTGTAGTAACTTCAGGAAGGTTGAAATAACAAGACTGTAATCCAATGTGTGGATAAGTACGTAAAAGAAAGAGAAGACAGTGAGGACAATCACAAATCGGACAAGTGATTTTGGTCTTGAGATTAAGAGTATAGGAGGTCGAGGTTAGAGGAAAAGGAGTTCACTAGGAACCGAGCTTTCCTAGGGTCGGTACAAGGGAGTGTAGAAAGGAAGATCGGCATACGAAGCCTAATGGAGCAATGACAAGGTCTTGAAGGCATTAAAGAGTCAAGGGTTTGTCATGGTCATGGTACTTGTCAACTGAAAGTCTATAAGAAGAATTCCTTACGGGTTTTCCTCTCCAAGAGGGAGAGGTTTTTCCCTGGCTCTAGGAGCCTAATTTTGTGTCTCGTGTATTTTGATAATTGACTTGATGAAAAGACTAAATAAAGTAAAGAAGAGAAGACATAAGTAACTCAAGTAAGCTCACAAGTAATTATCAAGAAGAGAATTTGAATTAATCACTAGCCCTCCAAATTCCCAACACAACCCCATCAACCTCCTCTTGTAATCTCTCGTTGGCTGACAAGCGACCATGATTAAATCCTCATCGACGACTAAGATCATCTCTGGGTTGATCGATGTGAGTTTCTAGAGAAATCTCACTCTCCTTAATTAATTCTGTTAATTAATCATTTTTTGTAAGTTAGACTTAGGGAAAATTTAATTACTCACTAATTAACTTAATTAAGGCATCTCCAGGTGGTTTTTCCTTAAACTTTTTTTGGGTAAAAGAGCTCTTGTGTTTCTAAGCCTTTCTGACCAAAGTCGAGACTAAAACACCTTTCTGATGCTACAAAATTGACAGGTGCCCCCTATACCTTGGTGACATCATGTGTTAGCTTGATGACATCATCCTAATACAACATTTGATGATGATGTGAGCCTCTTGGACAGTGATATGTGCCTAGGAGGGCTACTTTGTCTATGTGCCACCTCATTTGGATGGAAAAGCATGACTTACGGGACAAGATACATCCCTTGAGCTATTCATTGCACCTTTTCATGGAGAGACACACCTTTTTAGATGATGGCATCGCCTTTAGAGGATATTATACTCACACATTTGAGCTAATTGAGGCTTATTTTCATGTTATTTCATTGATTTGACTATCTTTGGGGGTTGGCTTGATGACGTATCCTCCTTGTATCATGGATTTAATAATTTTTAGGGATTTTAGTCTAAATTAAGGGAAATCAATTTGGTTACCCTCATATAAATAGAGGAGTCGATTTTCTCATTTAGTCATTGTCCCACTTAGATCATAACAACTATTCATTAGTTATTTTCTCCTCTTGTAGATAATGGAGGACTAGTAGAGTGACTTTATTGGGTGGATCTTATTATGGATGCTTATGGAGGGTCTTGGTCCTTGGATATTGCATGGTGAAGTAATTTGATTTGCTTTATCTTGGTATTATGTTCCATGGGACAAATGTTATAGTGCTAAGTTAGTTCATTTGGTATTTGTGTCATTCTGCCTTGTTGAGATAAACCCTGCCCCCAAGTATTTATGGAATAGAGATAGGTTTTTCTTTCCCTTAATCATCCGGGAAATTGAGAACCTAGATTACAAGTCCTAGGGTAAGTTAGTTTTGTTTAGTTTATTTGCCTTAGTTTTGTTTGGATTTACAATAACTCCAAGGAAACCGTAGAATAATTTGTATCCTAAACTCCATTTGTCCTACATTAAGAGGGAACTACTCTATCTCACTTGTGGCATTCTTTTAAAGCCCAAAATTTCTTTTTCTTGTTCTATGGTAAATTAGGGATAAATTGCGACAAAATCTTGTGTTTTTAGCATTTAATGACTAAATGATGTATGCCCTAGAATTAGGTCTTTTCTAAAAGTGCATTAGAGAATCCCATTTAAAGCTTTTCATGCATTTTTCAGCCATTTTGTAGGGCTAACGTTGTCAAACTTTATTTGTTTTTATATGCTTGATTAACAGTCAAAATTTGTTGTAATTTTTTCCGTAGTTTACTCAAATTTAGCATTCATCTCATTTAATTTTTATACAACTTTAACAACTAGATTTGTTGTTATTATAAATTATTGTTTTGCAGCAATTTGTTGGCCTAAAACCCTAGTTTGTAGCAACATTGTGTGTTTCTTGAATGGGTGCATTCGAGTAAACCTTTTGAGACTTCTGACGATAACCCTAGCCTTTAGATTGAACCCAAATCTCAAACTTACTCCATCCAATATAAGCACTAGTTTGTCATACCTTTATCTAGTGGAGTTTTGTTGTAGGAACCTTAGGGGGCATTTAAGTCAAAATCCTTGGATTATTTGATTCTTAAGCTTTATTGGGAGCCTCCCTTCAGTTGGATTTTGTCCTTCACTAAAGAAAGGGAGAAGTTACTAAGGTGACAATTGTAGCACTCCCTGCGTTTCATTTTGTTTAGGTCAACTGTCATCTAGTGAGGCTTTGCGCTCGGTGTTAGATTTTTCTGTCACAAGTCCAAAAGCACCTTGTTTGGTTGAATCATACATTGCTTGAGCTAAAATATTTCAAAATTTATTTCTAGTATTTTACAACACATTTCTATATCTCAAAACTTCCCCAAAATATTTTTGTATTTCTAGCCTAGAAACATGAAGGTGACGTTTCCAACAACTTGTCTTTCTCATGGGTGCAATAAAGATGTAGTGAAAAGGTGTTTCACAATTAGTGATTTATTTTTTGTCTTCCTGGTTGCCACTTTGGACTATTGTGTTGCAACAAATTTGGGAAGCGAGAAAAAAGTGGTTCCTCTACTTGGCATTGGGATTGTTTTTGAAGAGGTTTTGATGATACTTTGGATTCATTCTAGTCTTGGAAAGATCATGCCCCCACCATATCTCGTGTGCATAGATATATTCCTAAGTGGTTATCTTAGAAAGGGATTTCCTTGTGGTGAGATAGTAGTATTTATTTTTTTAGATTTGTTTTTGTATCTCTCTGTATAGGAGTGGCGTTTGCACTTCCACGTATCGACTCTCATGTAATCTGTAGTCCTATTGACAGACCTTTTTGATCATTAGTAGGACATTTATAATATTAACTTATCTATATTATCTTCTTTGGGATAAGGACACTAATAAGTGGAAGAATTGGGTTACGTTGAAATGCGTAACTAGGTTTGGTTTTCATATTGTTTATTGTAATCATTTTATATATTTGATATTAAAGAAAAAATAAATTTATTATTGTCATTCGTGAGGCATAGATTTCATTATCAAGATAAATTTATTTATAGGTCAAGCACCCATTGAGTGCTTCTAGGTTTGTCATAGAATTATGAAGTCAAAAGAGTCATTTTCATACATGTAAGACCTTTTTGGGAATGTTGTATCTTGTAAAGTAAATTTTTATAGAGTCAAAAATGTCATAAAGACCCTCCAAGACCTTGCCAAGTAAGTTGACCTACATGAAAAATAAAGTCGGCCTCATGGAAGCAATTCATACCCTTCTAAAGCCTATATATAAGAAGGAACTCGACCTCATTTGGACACAACAAGAAGCAAGTTCAATCTCAAGAAGAAAGAAGCAACGAGACTAGAAGAAAAGGGCGAAAATCAAGGATAAGAAGAAAAGAAGCAAGATCAAAGTTTTGGACCTCTCTCTCTCTCTCTCTTGTGTTAGGGTTTCTAAAGTTGTTGGGTAAGTCGAAGTTGTTGGAAGTTGTTGAGCAGTCAAAGTTGTTCGAAGTTGCCAGGCAGGTCGAAGTTGCTTGAAAAGTTGTTGCGCTCGAAGTTGTTGGAGAAGTTGCTCGGATCGAAGTTGTTGCTAGAAGGTCAAATTTTGTTGCTGCAAGCTGTGTAAGGAAAGCTAATCAAGAAGGAAGGTTGACTTGGTCTTAGAGGGGTCTTTGTCAAGGGTCTTTGGTCTTGGAATTCCTCATTTGAAGACTCTTTAAGAAGAGAAGAGTTCTTGTGGGTTTTCCTCTCAAGAAGAGAGGTTTTGGCTCTGGCTAGAAGCCTACATTTTGTGTCCTCTTGTCTCTTTGTTCTTCATTGTTTGGTAGTTGTCTGATGATAGAAAACAAAATAATAATAAAGATAAAGAAGAAGCTAATCGAGTTAAGTAAAAAGACATCACAAGTAGTTATCAAAGTAAGAGAAATCACCTAATCTAGCTTCCCCTAGATTTCTCAACATGGTATTAGAGCTAAGGTGACAAGTCAAGAAGAGGCATCTTGAAGATCACATAATTGAAGAATGATACATAAGGGCCGAGCACAAGGAAACCATTAAAGAGGACTGAGAAGCACCAAGGAAGAGTACTCATCTCAAAAGATCACATCATCACAAGGAGAAGAACACCTCAAGGACCCTACCTCCACTGAAAGAAAGAAGGACAAGACATTTGAAGCATCTTGAAGTCTCCATATTCTACATTTCTACATCCCAAGGAAGCAAGAGGAAGCATTTTCATCATCATCAAAGAAATTAAGATTATTTCCCTCTCTTTGAAGAAATGATCACATTTAAGGCATACTTGAAGGAAGACATCTTCATCAAGAAGGCATCTTCCATTATCAAAATCATCAAGAAGGCATCGAGTCGAAGATATCATCACCAAGGAGCATTTTCACTTGACAAGTAAGTATCTTTATATCTATGTCTAAATCTACTATCAAAATGACTTCATTCTGCAAGGAAAGCGACAGGCTGGTTGGGTCATCAAATTTCCTTACATGGAAGAAGAGGATAGATTTGATCCTCATAGAAAATGAAGTTATTGAATATATAAAAGGCTCCATCACCAAACCATCTCAAGAGCAAGATCAAGCACTATCGAAGTATATGAAAGTGAAAATAAGGGCTCAAAGAATCCTCATAGAATCAAACAAGGATTCACTCATCCCCTATGTAGCAAAGATGGAAACATCGAAGGAAATCTATGAAAAGTTGGTAGAACTATTATTAGTAAGCACTGGAGGAGAAGTTATATCATTGAGAACCGGATTATACAAAATGAAGGTATCAAAGGAAGAAGGGATAACCGTTGAGAAATCTAGGGCATTATATTTCTCTTAGATCTTGACATTTACTTGGGAGTATGCTTATGTGCTTGTTAGTTCTTATTTTTATTTTTCTTTCATCAAGATAAATGCCAAACAATAAACAAGAGAGGACACAAGATGTAGGAAAAACCCTTAGGTAGGGGAAAACCCAGTCAAGAACTCTTCCTTCAGTGGATTCAAATCACAATGAGACAACCAAGACTCTTAACCTAAAGCTCTCTCCATCCATCAAGTTATCCTCTTCAGTTGAAGTAGTCTTCTTTCAATAATAAGAGATCCCTCTTCAAACATAGAACAACCTTGGCTCCTGCAATATGTAGAGACTTCATCCCTGCAATCTATACTGATATTAAAAAAAAATTCTCTGTAATTGTGAAAAATTTCGGCCTCATGCTTCAGTACTTCGTTTCCTAGTATGTGATCCAAAACCGAACTTCTCTGTACTTCTAACTTCACAACCTATAGTCCATAAGAACTTATTGACTTTATCAACATTTTGTCGACTTCACTGGGGTATATATAGTGATTTTTGTCTGTACATTGAGCCAACATGTCTAGTAGGATAAGCAGACTTGTAGAATATGAACTTGAGGCCGACTTGATGGTGGAGGAGTTATCATGACTTACATAATTTTCTTTCTTTAATACAATGATCCCAAGAAGGTTTACATAATTAAATTTGACTTTGACTCAACAAAATCCTAAAACACTCAATGGGTGCTTTAACCTGTTGACATCAATCCAAGCATGAAACCCATGCTTTAATAAATCAATTTAATAATAATATAAATTTCTTTTGACAAATATATTACATCTTGACTTTAGTACAATTATGAAGACTGACATTAGTTACATTTTTCAACACTCCCTCTTAACTAGGGAGGTATTCATAAATACATGGAAAATATCGAAATGAACTACGAAGAGTTTTAGCACACTCAGTGTTGCGGACTAGATACCTGACCAGGGTAGTCTATCTAGGTGGGACTAAGATGGACTGAAGCTTTCAACTAGTCTAAGTACTATCAGGCTTATTCACTAACCATCAACCCAGGGTTCTAGGTGCGTATCCAAGGTTAGAGCTCCAAGACCAACACCACCCTCCCTCTTCGGGATCTAGACATCAACACATAGGCCGGCCATATGTCCTCCCAAGCATCAACCATTAGATGCTTCAACTCTCCCTATCAAACTAGATATATTTATCTGTCCAAGCATGGTTCCAGAGTGTTCAACCTTCTTGTGGAGAGATTTTACTTGTAGAACCAAAACCCCATTCAATAATAAACTTTCAAATATACATACGAGTAAACACAAACCTTTAGGTTCCTCAATCATCCCGATGCCACTTATATCAAGTTATTCATATGCAATTGGTCAGAAGCTTTTCTTCTTTCATTTCTTCAGTAGCAGCAAGACCAAGGTTACTTGGGAGCGGGAGCGAAAACGGGGAGCAGGAGCGGGAGCGGGAGCGTCATTTTCAGAAGCTCCCGGTCTGGGAACGTTTCGAGGGGCGTTTTTTTTATAATATATATATATATATATATATATATATATATATATATATAATATTTTGATGCATATATGTCAACAAAAGCATGTAGAATGATGAATTAACCATATAACATCAATCATCTAGAAGTTATAACCTTATAATCTAGAAGATTATGTTTCTAATCTAGAAGTGAGAAACATACAAAATATTGACTCTTGAGTCTCATGATTGATCAATCTTAAAGTTTCAAGCTTTCAAAATTCAATTTATAACATTTATCATCATTGATTCATTGATCACCATAGTTGTACTTGTAAGCTAAGTGTAGCATTTACGACAAAGAATATTTAACATGAAATGAAATGTTATAAAATGAAACGAAATGAAACAACTTTCAAATTTCATGAAGCATCATATTCAAAATTCATAATGAGTTATAAACTTGTAACTGCCAACTTCAAAGTTTCAAACTTCAAAATTAAATTGTCATATATTATTTACAAAAAATATCATAATAAATATGAAAGAGTCAAATTTCAACAGTCATAAAAAGTTAAAAACTACTAGAAACTAGAAAACACTAGTAAATCTATTTTATCTATTGCTTGGCCTCTTGCCACAAGAAATGTCTAATTTTTTAAATTTGAGCAAATCGTGGTAATGGCTGTTTTCTAATGCTTGGCCTTAAAGCTTGTTGACATTGTCTTCCCTCAAAAAATATAATTAAAAAATTGTGAATAATTTATCTAGAAATGTTAAAGGGTATTTGTAAAGATGTAAGAATGAAGAATAATTTCCCTAGAAACGTTAAAGGGTATTTGTAAAGATGTAAGAATGAAGAGAAGATACTTTATGTCAGACACCTACTTAAAGATAATGATCTAATAAAATATTCACACAAATTCGCAAGATGTAACCCCGGTTTTCAGTTTCACCTTATTTCTCCAATCAGTTAAATGCCCTTTCCCATAACCTTACATTCAACAAGCTAGAAAATAAATATTTTCTAAAAACACAAATTCTGGAAAATTTTCACAACGCTGGAAATTGCAGAAATAAAAATCAGCAGACTAAAATAGCCACACAAAACATTTTAACATAGTGATTTTTGGTCAACATGACCCTGGAAAAACCCCCTACAACTCTTGGAGAAAACATTGATGCAGAAATTTACATAGCAAACAAATTACAACAACTTCGAAACAGAACTTATCTCGAAAACCATGCCAAACTCCACCTCGGTAGTCATGCCCACAAAACATAAAAATTACAGCGGAAATTACAGCCTTCAAAACTGTACAAACAACCTTGAAAACAATGCTGGAATGGCTATACGGCCTCCCTCAAAATCTACAGTTTTCTCTCCTCGAAATTCGTGCCCACTTGCCTCGAACTTCGTGCTATGTCGTGCTGTACGGATTTGCTGAAAGTTAGTAGTGTTGCCCTCTTTTTCACTGCTCAGAAAATTCTCTTCAGATTTCTCCTTCTCCTTCTCTCAATCTGCTCATGAAAGAATTAATGAATGAATGACCTTTTCTCTCATTTTCCTCCTTTAATAGAACTCTAAGTGACTTTGGAGTTATCCCCAAATCCAATGGCTGAAATAACTTTAGATCTATTGCTGAGATTAAATGCTCTTTTAAATCTCACTTTCTATTTTTTAATTCACCCCACTTTAATAAAGACCCACTTAGTCATTTATTTTCAAAGTCACTTTTTCTTTCTAATTTTACATTAACTTTATTAAAGTTACTTTAAAATTAGACTTTAGTAACTTTTTCACTTAAAGTCACTTTTAAATTAGATTTTACTTTATAACTTTATAAATCCACTTTAGGAGAAAAATTAAATTCTTTTGGACACTTTTCCCTAGGCCAAAGATCAAAGCCTTAGGGAACCACCTGTCCTCCGGTAACCAAATTTCAACACTCCCTCTTACCGAGGAAGGTGTTCCTCACCACACTCATCTTGTCTCTGAAGTAGACATGCTTGCCCCGTGGTAAGGCTTTGGTAAGAATATCTGCAACCTGCTCATCAGTGGGAATATACTCAAGCTTCACAGCTCCCTTCTGAACATAGTCTCTGATGAAATGATATCTGATGTCGATATGCTTTGACCTGTCATGAAATACTGGATTCTCCGTGAGTTTAATGCAACTCTGATTATCACAGTAAATCACTGAAGGTCTCAACGGCTGACCAAATAAGCCAAACAACATCTTGCAAAGCCAGATGGCCTCACAACTAGCTAGACTGGCTGCCATATACTCTGCTTCCACTGAACTCAATGCTACTGACTGCTGCTTTCGGCTGAACCATGACACTACTGCCGAACCCAACCCAAAACAGCACCCTGAAGTGCTCTTCCTATCAGAAGCACAACCTGCCCAATCAGAATCAGTGTAACCTGCCAATCTCACTCCATCCCCATGCCTGTAGTCCAGACCATAATCCACTGTCCCCTGCAAGTATCGCAAAATGTGTTTTGCAGCCACCCAGTGAACCTTCCTAGGCTCACACATAAACTGACTCATCGTGTTGACTGCAAAACAAATATCTGGTCTAGTGTTGACCAAATACATCAAGGAACAAATCAGCTGTCTGTACAATGTGGGATCCACCAACTCGGAATCCGAAGCATGAAGCTTCTTCCAGTTGGTGATCATCGGTGTCGACATGGGTCTACAATCCTCCATGTGGAATCTGCCAAGGATGTCCACAATATACTTCCCCTGTCCCAGGAAGAAATGCCCCTCCTCTTGCCACACCTCCAAACCCAAAAAGTAATGCATCAAGCTGATGTCCTTCATCTCAAACTCCGCCGCAAGATCTCTCTTGCAGTGCTCTATGAGTCTCTCTGCACCTGTAATGACCAAGTCATCCACATACAACACCAGAATGAGAGGCTCCTCACCTATCACAATGAAGTATAAGTTCGGATCTGCCTCACTCTTTGTGAAACCCATCTCCTGCAAGTATGTATCTATCCTAGAGTACCAAGCTCTGGGAGCTTGCTTCAGGCCATAAAGGGCCTTCTTCAGTCTGCACACATGGGACTCCTTCCCATGCACCTCAAAGCTTTATGGCTGCTCAATGTACACCTCCTCTCAAACATCATTCTTCATGATAGAAGAATACTCCTCCTGCATGGCCTCTCTCCAAACCTGCTGGCTAGTTGCCTCCTCATAGCTAGAAGGCTCGGAGTCAAGGATGTTGGCAACCATTGCCATATAGCTACAAAACCTCTCAGGTGGTCTGCTCTCTCTGACCGGCCTCTTAGGCCTAGCAACAGATGTGGTCTCTCTCAAGGTATCCTGAAGCCACTTGGGCTTCCTCTTCCCTGAGCACACTTCTCCCACTGGAGAATGAAACCCCTCCTCCTCATCAGAAGTCTGAACTCCTGATTATCTGTTTGTTGTAGCGAAAATGCTACGATGATCCAAACATGACAGTCAGGGCCTGATCCTTTCTCATTTTCGCTATAACAAACTCCTGACTGTCAGAAACCAAACATGATCCTTCCAAGACCTGTTGTAGATTAGTATATCATCAAAAAATACTAGCACAAATTTTCTAAGGAAGGGTTTGAAAATGGAATTCATCAACCCTTGAAATGTAGAAGGTGCATTGGTAAGGCCAAAAGGCATGACCAAAAATTCATAATGACCCTCATGAGTTGAAATGTTGTTTTTAGAATATCTTCAGTCTTCATTCTAATTTGATGATATCCTGAACAAAGATCCAACTTGGTAAAATAAATTGCTCCATGTAATTCATCCAATAATTCATCAATCACGGGAATGGGAAATTTGTCTTTAATGGTGAGCTTATTGAGCTCCCTATAATCCGGACACATTCGCCATGATCCATCCTTCTTGTGTACCAATACTACAGGAGCAGAGAAAGAACTTTGACTAGGTTGAATTATACTCACCTCTAACATTTCTGCAATCATACGTTCAATTTCGCTCTTTTGGAAGTAAGGATATCTATAAGGCCTGATGTTTGGAGGAACACTTCCTGGAATCAAATTAATAGCATGATCATGATCGCGAATAGGTGGGAGTCCTTTGGGAGTTTCAAACACCTTGGAATGATTGTCCAAGACTTGTTGGAGATCTGCAGAAATAGATGATTTTGATGTTGGAACTTCTAGTGAGCATAATTGTGCAATTACGCCTCGTTGTTCTTTGTTTAGAAGCTTTGTCATGACATTAGAGCTTATTATCTTTCCCGGCTTCCCTGCAATACCCCGTAATTCGACTTCCTTTCCTTCTGAAAAAAATTTCAAGAAAAGTTCTTGAAAATTAAAAGCTACCGTCCCCCAAGATTGTAACCATTGTACTCCTAGTACAACATCAGCACCTCCCATAGGAATGGCAAGCATTGGACTAGTCAATACATATTCCCCCATGGTTAGCTTGATATTATGGCATTTTCCAGAGCAATTTATAGTTCCTCCATTTGCAACCATCACTTGACATTCTGGTGCTGGGTATAGGAAACAATTTAATTCCTTGGCTACCTTATAATGAGTAAAATTATGGGTGCTACCTGAATCAATCAACACTATTACCCTTTTCTTCTTGATATGTCCTTCTATCTTGAGAGTTTGAGGAGTGGTAATTCCTGCCAGTGCATTACACGATATGGTCGGATTCATTTCTTCCTCTTCTAGGGCTAGTTCTTGGTGTATATCCTCTTCTTGTTCATTTTCTTCTTCCTCTTCACAATCTATGTAAAATAATTTCTTCTCAGCACACTTATGACCTTTAGTGTATTTGCTATCACAACTGTAGCAAAGCCCTTTTGTTCTTTTTTCTTCCAATTTTTGTGGTGTCAACCTTGTAGGTTGTGGAAATCTAGGCGTAGCAACACTTCCTTCTTTATAGAATTGAGTGGTAGGCTTCCTTGTCGCCATAATTTGACATTCAACTTTTCTTGCCAACCTGAATGCCTTCTCCAATGAATCAGGTTCCAAAACGCGAACTTCATGTTGGATGTTATCCTTTAAAGTGCCTATGAAGAGATCAATCCTGTGTTCCTCTGGAATATCGGTTACCCTTATATTCAATTTTTGGAAGTCCTCAATGTGCTGCCCCACTAAACCCTTTTGTTTGAGATTTATCAATTGGCTAAAGAAGGTGTTGCTCTTTGTATCCTCATAATGTGCTATCATTTCCTCAGTAAAAATTGACCAAGTGACAATTTTTTTACGGGAGCAAAGCCATCGATACCATACAAATGTATTTTGTTCTAAATGTAAAGTTGCAATGCGTACCGTTTGTGTGTTTTGCACATTATGGAGATCAAAATATTGCTCCATCTGTAGTATCCATGTTACAGGATTCTTTCCATCAAACTTCCTCATATCCATTTTTGGAATATGGTGGTTCTTCCCGCCAACATTCGAGTTTATGAAATCACAATTAACATTTATTTTGTTCTCATCAGGAGGTTCTTCTCCTATATTTCCGCCATTAGGAATCATTTCTGGTTTTAAGCTTGTCATCAAACCTTCCATGTATGCTTTTAGATCACTCTTCATGTTTTCCATGTTGTCTTTCATGTCATCCATCTTAGCTTCCACGCCATCCATCTTAGCTTCCACGCCATCCATTTTAGCTTCCATGCCTTTCTTCAAACCGCCCATCTTCACTTCCATGCCTTTCTTCAAAACTTCCATTTCATTTTTTGTTGCTCTTTGCGAGAGTGAAAACTGTTGCATTTGCTCTTGTAATTTTGATAGATCATGTTGTAATTCTTCATCTTCATGAGTCATAGTAGAGCCTTCTGAAGGCTTAATGGGTGTTAAATTCTTTTTAGGGGCCATTTTAGAATCCAATATTGATATCTATTCTACAAGATGCCCTTGGAATCAATTCAACTTGATTCTTCAAACAAGACTTATGCAATTCGGAAAAAAAATACACACCTTTTACTTGCTTTGAGGAGCTCGATATTGAAATTGAATTATCTCTTTAATTGAAAATCTTCGATATCTGAAATTCAGCCCTGTAGTAGCCCTCTGAAGCTTCTTTCAAATGCCACAGGTCTGACCTGATTTGGATTCTCCAAGACAAAGTTGTGTCCAATCTCCCACAATGACCTAATTCTGGACTGGTTCAGTAGAGCGAACTTGTACGACTTGCCACGTGTCACTGTTGTGTCCTTTGTCTCTGAAATTGATAGCCAAGAAACTACAGTCTGTGTACTTGCGACCACTTTTTACGGAACTCCAATCCGATCCCCAGAGAGAGAGTTATTGAACTTTTCCCACGATCACCTCTTTGAGATGAAATTCAGGAGCTTGAAAAAGCACTACCTTCCACAGATCATATTTCCAAAAATATTGCGAATCAAGCTCTGAAATTTTTTGACAAATTTCCTCAGGATTTTAGCTTCGCACCATATGAATTTCAGATTCTGAACCTTCATAGAAAAAAAGTTATAGCGAAAATACCACGATGACCTATTTAGGAGCCTGAAAAAAGACCTAACTTCCACAGATGATATCTCCAAAAATATTGCGAACCAAGCTCTGAAATTTTTAGGCAATCTTCCTCAGGATTTCAGCTTCGTACCCTAAAAATTTCAGCTCCTGAAACTTCGTAGAAAGAAAGTTATAGCGAAAATGCCACGATGACCTGTTTGGCGCAGCGAAACCCTAGAATCCAAAGCTCTGATACCAAATGTTGTGTAACCAGCTCCAAAAAGAGAAGAAAAGAGATATAAACGCCTTAGAAATGAACCACTTCGAGGGGGCAACCTCCAATACATTACATAAATGAACAATTCTTGGATGATCCAATTTACAAAACCTCCTTTCTATATATAGGAGTCCATGGGGCCATATTGTAATCCTAGTGGGCCACAATGTAATCCTAGCCGACCTAACAATAATAATTTAAGGGCACAATAATAATAAAATGGGGGTTACAAGGGTACAATAATAACAATAAGGGGATTACACTAACAACAATAAGGGACTATACTAGTAATATAGGGACCTAACACCTCCTGCCTGCACCTGAACCTATAGATGCTGAAGTATCGTGTGAACTGTCCATCAGTGGACTCCCTAGTGAACTGCTCTGTGGACTGCTCTGCATGCTGCCCGAAGCACCACCCCTCTGACTCTGTAGCCACTGCTCACTGACAGACCAGACATTGTCATAGATGTACCTTCGGATCCTCCTGATCCCTGCCCACTGGATCTCTGTGACTGACTCAACTATCGCTGAGGGTCTGGCTGATCCAGATACTCTAACTCCTGTGACCTCCTGAAAGCCTGGTCCTCCTCGAATCTCACTTCCCGCCTGATAACAACTTTCCTCGACGCAGGAATATAGACCCGAAAGGCTTTCGAGGTCTCACTATAGCACACAAAGATATCCTTCTTTGCGGTGGGCTCTAGCTTGGTCCTCTTCTCCTTGGGTACGTAGGAGTATGCAATACACCCAAAGATACGGAAGTGACCAACATCAGGCTTCTTCCCAGAAAAAGCCTCCTCTGGAGTCACATGCCCCAAGGCACGATGCACACTCCTGTTTTGCAAGTATACAACAGTATTGCAGGCCTCTGCCCACAAAAACAAAGGTAACCCTTGATCATGTAACATGGCTTTGGCAGCCCCAATGATGGATCTGTTCTTCCTCTCCGCAACCCTGTTCTGCTGGGGGTTGTAAGGAACTGTGAACTCCCTCCTAATGCCTGCCTCCGCACAATACTCAACAAACTCTCCAAGGGTGTACTCTCCTCCATTGTCCGACCTCAGGACAGTCTTAGACACATGCGTGTCTCCCTAAGAGCTCTAAACTCCTGACCCAGCAGAAGACCTCACTATTGGTCTTCAAGAAATAAATCTAGGTCCTCCTGGAAGTGATCATCAATAGAATAAAACATGATACTCATATCCACTCAAGGAAAAATGAGACCTCCAGGCCGCTCACATGGAATGAATCAAATCAAGTATCCTAGTCAGCCTCTCTCTTCATCCTTGATGGGAAAAAGGGATTTGGCAAACTTGCCCATTGCACATCCTCTGCCAAGTACCAAAGTGATCCAATGCGAAATGCGGCACACACATGGTGATCTCGGACATTTTTTGAGCTCCATGATACATGTGCCCCATCTGGGGTGCCAAATCTCTGACTCGGAAGCGCTAGCTGTTGTGGGGTACTCTTTGCTCAATGCCAAAAGGGGTTGAAATGCAAACTTGTACACCTTTGCATGGCGTACTCCTATCACTCTAGCTGAATCAGCTGGAGCGCCCCTGGGATATATCAGCACCTGTCCTCTCCTGAACAATATCTCATACCCTCTGTCCTCCAATGCTGAGACGGATATGAGGTTCTTCCTCATCCCTGGCACATATAAAACATCTGACACCTTCAAGGGAGGTTTGGGTTCCCTATCAAATGTCATTGTCCCCACACCGATTGCTCTAACAACATTGTCATCACTGAGTACTACCTCTATATCAGTGCCACTCTCTAAAAGCTCTGAGAATTACTCACGGACTCCTATCATATGACGTGAAGCCCCACTGTCCACATACCAGATACTTGAAGATGCTCCGCTAGTCGAGGGAAATGCATGCTCCCTCTGAACCTCCGTGGCAGGTGATCCTGCACTAGTGGACTCACAAGCACTGAACCCAAACTCTCGGTCAAATCTATCTGAAAAGTCCTCAATCTCTGTTGATGCTGCCATGGTCTGGTTCTTCCCCTTCTTCTTCTTCTCCGAACACACAACTGCATAGTGTCCCATCTTTTGACAACTCCAACACTTCACTTTGGAGTAGTCCTTCTGCGTGTTCTCCTGTTTACCTTTACCTTTGCCTTTGCCCCCACCACCACTTGTGGAAGCATGCTTCTTGCCTTTGCCTCTCTTGCCTCCGGCCAACAATGCTACATCCTCATCCTGCTCAACTGGCTTGGCTGCCCCAAGCTGACTCTTCCTGATCTCTGTCTGAATGCAATCATCCCAAAACCTCTCCCATGTGGGAAGGGTCTCACGTGCACAAACCCCATCAGCAAAATTCAGCCATGAAGTAGGAAGGCCATTCACTACAATCCGCACCAACTCAGTGTTTGGAATGACCTCTCCAACTGCTGCCAATGCATCTCTCACATTAGTTATCTTTGTGAGATAACCAGTTGCACTATCATTCTTCCCCATCTTAATGGTCTTCAGCTTCTCCCTTAGGACCATCTTTCTGTTCTCATTGGTACTCTGGTAGAGATTGGTCAAGGAAGACCACATCTCATGAGCATGTCTCTTTCCTCTCACATGAGGAATCACATGGTCTTTAATACCATCCAGAATCAAAATTTTTCCCTTGTTATTCTTTTTATTAAATGCTGCCAATTGAACAACATCAGTAGGCACATTAACAAGCTACTATTGGGTATGAACCATGATATCCCAGACTTCTCCCTCCTCAAAGATGCTCTGCATTCTTTCTCTCCAAACGCTGTAATTACTATGCCCATCCAACCTATCTTCCACCCTCAATCCCAATGACATCCTTGCTGTCCTAAAAATTGAAAATAACACTATTGTAGTAAAGATAAAATTTCTGTGTGTGAAAAGCAGCTTGCTGGAATTTTCTGAGTGAAAAATCAGCAACTTGTAATTTTTCTCTTTGTTGTCCCAAGCTGCACTTTCAGCACCCAAGCTCCAATACCATGTAGAAATTTCTATTTTCCCACATTGGTTTTCAGTTTCACCTTATTTATCCAAATAGTTAAATGCCCTTTCCCATAGCCTTACATTCAACAAGCTGGAAAATAAATATTTTCTGAAAACACAAATTTTGGAAAATTTTCACAGTGCTGGAAATTGCAGAAATAAAAATCAGCAGACTAAAACAGCCACACAAAACATTTTAACACGGTGATTTTTGGTCAACATGACCCTGGAAAAACCCCCTACAACTCTTGGGGAAAACCAGTTCGAAAGCTTCTCTTTATTTTCTGAATATTGCTTTTACAGTGATGCAGAAATTTACACAGTAAAAAAAATTACAGCAACTTCGAAAGAGGACTTATCTCGAAAACTGTGCCAAACTCCACCTCGGTTTTCGTGCCCACAAAACAGGAAAATTACAGCAGAAATTACAGCCTTCAAAACTGTACGAACAACCTCGAAAACAGTGTCGGAATGGCTGTACAACCTCCCTTGAAATCTACAGTTTCTCTCCTCGAAATTCGTGCCCACTTGCCTCAAACTTCGTGCTCTGCACTACTGTACGAATTTGCTGAAAGTTAGTGCTGCTGCCCTCCTTCTCACTGCTCAGAAAATTCTCTTTAGCTTTCTCCTTCTCCTTCTCTCAATCTGCTCATGAAAGAATTAATGAATGAATGACCTTTTCTTTCATTTTCCTCCTTTAATAGAACTCTAAGTGATTTTTGGGTTATCTCCAAATCCAATGGCTGAAATAGCTTTAGATCTAGGGCTGAGATTAAATGCTCTTTTAAATCTTACTTTCTATTTTTTAATTCACCCCACTTTAATAAAGACCCACTTAGTCATTTATTTCCAAAGTCACTTTTCCTTTCTAATTTTACAGTAACTTTATTGAAGTCACTTTAAAATTAGACTTCAGTAACTTTTTCACTTAAAGTCACTTTTAAATTAGATTTGACTTTATAACTTTATAAAGTCACTTTAGGAGAAAAATTAAATTCTTTTGGACATTTTTCCCTAGGCCAAAGATCAAAGCATTAGGGAACCACCTGTCCTCTGGTAACCAAATTTCAACACTCGGCGTGTTTTCCATATGCCCCTCACCCTCCTTATAATCTTTCGTTGACCCTTCAACGGCCAAGATTAAAACATAATCAATGGCTCAGATTAACTGAGAATTGATCCATGACTTTATCTAGAAGATTCACACTTAGTTTAATTAATACCCTTTAATTACTTAGTTTCCTTAAATTTAGACGTAGGAAAACATTAAAAAATGATTAATTAATTTAATTAAACCATCTGTAAGTGGAATTTTCCAAAATCATTTCTGGGTATTATGGAATACATGTGTCTTAGCGTATGTTCAAAATTACAAGGCTAGAGCACATTTGATGCTACCATAAATCAACACTCCCTTTTAGCAAGGAAAGTGCTCTAGCAATACCATTGTACGTGCTGCTCTGACTTCTATACCATCTACAACTGTGTTGTTGATGCTGCTCACCAACATTGCACAAATGTTGCAACTGTACTGCTGCTGACTCTGCTTGCTGCTGCCAACTGCTATTGTACTGCAACTCCCTCTGAATTCTGCAAATGTGTTGTTGCACTGCGCTGCACCACTATGCACTACGTTGTTGCTGCTCCATTGCTACTGTTGTTGTTCTGTTGCTAATTGCAATAGAAAAGCATCTGAAATTGGACAAGTAATACTGCATTTGAATAATAAGACTATCTGTTGCTAACTTCTGCACTAGCTCTCTGAAACTGTTGTGCTGTTGTTGCTCTGCACTGCACTGTGCTGCACCAGTGTGCTCTGAGTTGTTTCTGCTCAACTGCTGCTGCTGCAGCTCTCCTTCTGCGCTGATCAGGCTCTAGTACTGCTAGCCACTGCATTGTCTCTTCCTCTTCTGCTGCGACTGTCCATCCTGTTACAGTCTTAAGGCTCCCATAACTCGTATGTGATCCAAGAGTTCGAAAATACTCAAGGATCCTGCCTCTTGTAGATTCTGGATCTACAACTCCAAGTCAACCCACTTCCCTCCTTTCAGAATATGAGCTAACATAGCACAATCAACTTCTGCCTCAATCTTGGCAGCTCCGGCTTGAGGATCCTGCTTCTCCTCTTAGGCCTTTTTCTTAAGAGGACATTGAGTGGCATAATGTCCCATCTCTCCACACCTGAAGCACTTGATCTTGGACAAATCTTTTTTCTTCTGTCATTGTTGCCCCTTTGATTCAAGGGTTGTGTTTTCTTCCTCCTCCTTCTTGACTTTCAAATTGCTGCTACCATCCTCAATATGAATTTTGAGGAGATCTCTCATCAGTTCTTCTTGCTGCAAGGCTACCCACATCGCTTCCCATCCTAGGAGTCTTTTTCTGCCCAGAATGCTCTTGACAAAGACCTGATAGTCTTCTGAAACAGAGTTCAAAGTGAGCCTTACCAGCTCTGTGTCTCTAGGTGTTGACCCCATTGCTAACAAATGGTCTCGATTTTCCTTAATTTGACACAGGAAAGAGTCAAAATGCTCTCCCTTCTTCATCCTGGTGTTACGCAACTTCTCCTCCAGATACATCTTCCGCTGCTCGGAAGATCCTTAATACAGCTTTTCCAGTCCTACCCACATTTCTCTAACAGTGTCCTTTGCTGCTATGTGGGGTACGATGTGATCCTTTACGTCATCTAGGATCAATCGTTTGGCTCTTGCCATGGTTTTCTTGAAGGCTCTCAGATGTGTTGCATCCAGCGGCTCTACAACTATGCTGTCAATGAGGGCCTTTAGATCATGCTCATCAAGTGGAAACTAAATCTTTGACTTCCAAATGACATAGTTGGAGGCACCCTCCAACCTATCTTGGTCACATAATCCGTTGCTGGCCATCTGCTCAACTATCGACTTCTCCCTCTAACCCTCTGCTCAACTAGACTTACGCACTCCTTGAGGAGTAAGTCAATGCTTCTACTGCTACACGGAAAACAACTGAGTCTCTTTGAGTAAGACAATTCTCTGAGGTCAAGAAATCCCCAACTGTGTTTTTCAGAAATTTTCTGACGCTCATGCTCCAGCACTCACTGCTGTGCAACTACTGCGTCCTTTAGCTACGCTGCCTCTTCTGCAACTGGAATGACTTACTCCTCTATCAACTCTCTCAAAGGGAGCTTTCTCTGCGTTGGATTGCCCTCCTGGCCTGGACTGCATAAGTACTGGGGTAGTCTACTGCTGCTTATGCAGTACCCAGTTTCTTCAATGTTGATCTGCTGGTTCGCTCTTGTTTCTCCTGCACTTCAGCTTGAATAAGCTCTGATACCATGTGAAAAATCCTAAATCTGGATTCCTACTGCAACAAATCTGAATTACTTCTCCTATTATTTTTCATAATTTTAATTTTTATCATTATAGTGAAATATCGAATTAATTACTGACGCAGTCTATACAAATAATGCTGCGGAATAAATCTAAGTGCTTAAACAAACTGAACAAAATACAATGAAAAACATCCACATTTGACACAGTGATTTTTGGACTAAGTCCTCGGAAAAAACCAACTTGGGAAAACTGGTGGAACAGATCTGAGGGTTTTTTATTATTAAGCAGCAGAATCTTGAGTACAACTAGGGTGCCAATATTTGGCTCACCCTTCAAAGAAAATCTTAGCAACAAA
Organism: Pinus albicaulis; assembly: GCA_034641835.2. NCBI lineage: Eukaryota > Viridiplantae > Streptophyta > Pinopsida > Pinales > Pinaceae > Pinus > Pinus albicaulis. The sequence continues at coordinate 790,882,466 of CM076574.1, forward strand.
AGAAATCTGAGATATACCTCACTCTGCAAGTCCCCGACTGATCCGGAACAGTGTTGGTGAAGCCCCTTTCTGCCTCTGTATGATGCCTACGCTACTACTACGTAAGCCTGCGTGGGCAAGCTAAGGAACTGTGTCACCTCTCCTCTGCAAGCGATCAAGCTGATTTGAAAACTGAGTTTTGGCCCTCCTGGCTCAAAAACCCCAGCTTCTAGCTATCTCCAGACTGAATCTAGAAGGCACTGCGTCACTTATGTGTGATCCCCTTCAGGGATTGCGTCACCCCTCCAGATGACTGCACTGCCTCTACTGCGTCACTGTTGCCTCTCTCTCTGAAATGTACTCGTGGTCCTCTTGACCAGTTACTGCATCTGCCCCTCTCTGGAACTGATCACTACATCGAAATCACTTAGCCAGCCGTGCCCTAGTGAGTCGATCTTGATCAAAAGTTGTGTCTCTCTCACAAGCTCGAAAATGCTAAATGCTCAGCGTATTTTCCATAGGCCCCTCACCCTCCTTATAATCTTTCGTTAACCCTTCAATGGCCAAGATTAAAACATAATCAAGGGCTCAGATTAACTAAGAGTTGATCCATGACTTTATCTAGAAGATTCACACATAGTTTAATTAATACCCTTTAATTAATCAGCTTCCCTAAGTTTAGACTTAGGAAAACATTAAAAAACGATTAATTAATTTAATTAAACCATCTCTAAGTGGAATTTTCCAAAATTATTTTTGGGTATTATGGAATACATGTGTCTTAGCCTATATACAAAATTGCAAGCCTAGAGCACATTCGATGCTACCATAAATCAACAGAAATAATGTGCAAATTGTCAACCATAGAAATATAGATGGTTGTAAAGATTTAAAAATCTTAAAAACACTGAACACATATTGAGAAAAGCACATGATACATCTAGTTTTTGGAACACTTCTAACAGAATATCATCCTAAAAGATACGGTAAGATACTATAATGTTGGGTTCACATTAGGCAGCGTAAACTGGGGCTTTGATTTTGATATCATTGTGCAGGAAGCCACATGTTTCTTTTTGTGATGGTCGCTTAAGAAAAAAATGGGATCTTGCCTAATAAAATATAATAGAGTTAAAATCTTAGAGCTGTAAGCCTGTCCCCAAGGGGAGAATGGGATCTGCACTTTAGCTGACTACTTAGGTATTCGGCATGTCCAACAGGTGGAGAACGCGTAGAATGTGTTGCTAAGCAATAAATTAATTTATTTCAAGGAAATGGGACATTCAACCTAGAAGGCATATCATTAATTATCCAAAGTTTAAGCGATTGCATTTTCATTAACTTGTTACCCACTTTGACATTAAGGTCGTAAAATCTCTAAGAAACAGTAGATGGGAAAATACACAAGCCCCCATCTCATGCAAGCAATATGGCCATGACCTAAAAGGGTAGAGGCATTGATGAAACATCAACAAATATTTCGGTCATCCATCACTATATCCAATAAGATGGCATATCTTGATTGCAAAGGACTGTCAAGTTGGTTTCAATGTGAGAAAGGAGTAGGTATAAGGCATTGACAATAGTACAAAGAATGATTTCGTAATATTTAGGCCCTTTTTACAGTGGAGAGAAATTGTTGTTGAATTAAATAGTGAGTTTCAAAGGGTCATATATTCTACTTATAATAACTACAACACAATGAGTCTTAAAGCTAAGCTTTTGTTTTTATTCCTTAATGAAAGTTAGCCTTTACTCATATCTTGACAGTTGATCCTTGCATAAAACAAATATGATGTATGCTTTTCAACTAGTTTGAACAAAATCCATTCCACTTTATGGTAGGAAATTTTGTCTCAAGATTGTTAAAGGATAATACCTTTCTTGGGGTTACAATAAAATAATGGCCATTACCAAATGGAATTGTATCATAATATGTTAAAAAATAGTTGATACACAAATTATATTGACAGTATAGTTAGGTTGGAAAATGGATGATTTAAGCAAATGGAGAACAAGTAATCTCATTTAGGACCAAGTCTTTAAGCAAAAAAAACACTCCCGAAAATGCTCCCTCCCTAAATAAACACTCCCAAAAATGCTCCCTCCCTAAAAAAACGCTCCCTAAAGTGCTCCCTAAACGCTCCCTAAAAACCAGGGAGCGTTTTTTTGGTTTAGGGAGCGTGCTCCCGATGCGCTCCCAAAACGCTCCCGCTCGGAGCGCGAATTGGGAGTGGGTTCGAGAGGGGGGGAGGGCGCTCCCCCGCAACCCTGACCAAGGTATCCTTAAAATGCCCTCCCTCTCAACTGGGGAGATATACCCTCAATCCAAGCTCCCTTTTAACTTTATGGAGATGAACCACTTCCTTCTTCTATAACATCGAAGAACTTTTCATGGCTTCATTCGACATCAAGGTTATCTTGATATATAATTTCCTTCATCATGCTTATACGAACATCTTCATCATCTTGAAGATGATGTACCTGTAAAACTTTGATAGCAAGTACAACGAAATACAGACATACAGATGCGTGAAGTTAACTATAACAAAATCACGTCAGTAGAATGGAAGCTTCTAGATTTTAGACATCAAGTACCTAAACCCGGTTAGGTTTATAATCAACAAAAGTTACATACTCAACTACTTGCTAGGGTTTTGTCATAAACCCTAGACTACAACATAAACTAACTTAATAAAGAGATCAGATTCATTATATCTAGGGTCTCAATTTTAGAGATATATGACAAACTCTACTGTTTGAAACCCTAGATTCCACCTTCGAGATACAAAGCCTTAGATATCATCAATTCAATCAAATAACAATTCTACTATACATGTTAGAGTCTACTAGGGTTTTTTGCAAACCCTATATTTTATCATCAAAACTAAAACATATTGGAAGCAATATCATCATATCCTAGAATATTAATCTTTTACTAGGTTTTGTTACGAACCCTATAATCCACAAGCTATGAGCATCAACAATTAGGTCAACCTACTCGCATATACATATCTAGGATTTCATAATCATGCCTTTGCATTTCATAATACTATCTACTAGGTAGACTCAATGACACAAACATCAATACAACAATTTCATTTAGGCTAGGGATTCAATCATATAGACGGATATACACCTAGGGTTTCATTCTTATGACCTGATTTTAGCTAATACAAGGGTCTAATAAACCCTAATTTATCAAACCCTAAAGATCTAGGGCTTCAATACATAACATAGACATTAGCAGAAAACCCTAACAGACTAGGGTTTCATAATTAATACTAACACACCCTTAGGTTAGAGTTTAACGACAAACCTTTTAGGGTTCCACAAGAATGATCAAATGATAATATAGTGAGGGAAGATTTAATCTAATGATTAATCACCCTAACAAGAATCTTTACGATTCAAAAATCTAGAAATGAGAAAATTAGTAATCTATAGTTAATAATCGTACCTTATTCGTGTGAGGGAGACTAGCTATAAATCATGTGATGAACATACCTTGAATTGCTCCTTATACAAACCTTGTAGGATTTCCTTATTGAAGAACTCTCTTTTAGCATCTTCATGGTCTATTGCCATATGAGTTAATTTGTGCCGAAGGATCCACCTTACTTTATCAAGTCATCATACCTGCAGTATTTATTGACAAGTACAAACAAAATATACAGGTATAATAGTGCAAAGATTATATCAATTAATTTTGCTCTAGTCAACTTATCCATATATCTTGAACTGCTTATAAATCCTAGATATTATAAGATATGGTTTCTAGGTAAATTGAGAGTTTTCAAATTCTAGGATTGCATGAGAAATTAAGCAAACAAGCATGCTATACATACCTTAAGACTTTGATATTTCATTGGGCTTGCTCCCTTTTCATACAAACTGCATACATATTGTTATATGATAAAAACATCAAAAGTAATAGCAATACTTGTTTTAAATGAAGACTTTGAATTTTTTCTCAAGTGTTGGATGCCATCTTCATTGACCTATAAGAGGATGCTTCCCAAGACTGTTACAGGTCCTTAGTAATTATTTCCTTTTACTGCTATAGTCAGAGAAGTGTAAACTTCTTTTATCACTGATTGTGGTAGATGCTTCTGTTACAAGTTCTTCTTCTTTTACTGCTTTAATAGGACACCTATAGCTTGGAGTCGACCCTTTGACTAAGGTTTCCTTAATCACAGAACAAATTCTTCAGAGGCTGCGTTTTTGGTTCTCTTTATTTGTGCCATTATAAAGTAGTGCCCAGATCTGCATCCCTTTTTATAGGAATATAGTCTTCCTTTTATGGTAACTGTAGTTTTATATCAGTCCTTTTAAGTAGGTCTACAAAGGCTTCATATGATTCGGACTTCTGAGATGTTTGCAGATCCTTAATTACATGCATAGAACATTGTTTTCCTTTTCAAGAATCTTGGTCTTGTCTCGACCATTTATCTAATTTCTCCATCCTTAAGGATGATACTTTTAGACCTCTTTTTTTCCTTGTTATAGGTCTGAAACCTTTTTGCAGAGATATGCCCAGAACTTAAAGATTCAGTCCCTCTTCTAGGATGATTGCGACCTTATGACAATTCTTCCAATAGAGCCTTTAATACCTTCAATTAATTCGGTCTTGGACTGTTTCAAGTGGAGATACTTTGCTAGTCTATATTCGATTATAGAGGTGACACAAAAGATTTTGGATTTCTGAGGATACACAGAATTTCAGACCCTTTCTGGAGTGATTGAGATGATGCCCAACACTTCGATCTATTGCTTAATGAGCTTGGCCTTCCATGGAATGCTAGTTTAACCTATTGTCCTCTGAAAAAAGGTGTTTTTGTGCCTTCGCTCTACCTTGTAAAGGTCTGCATTTTTTTCACAGAGAAGAGGGTTGATAAGATATTCTCAGAACTTCGTTTTGTTTGTCAATGTGCTCGGTCAAGAGACAACTGCAATTTCATCTTATTTGGATTTTTGAAACAGTGCTTCTAAGTGTCTTCATCCTCCTTATTTAAGTCTTCGACTTTAGTGATTGTGTATGGGGCTAATTGTTGTGCCCAGAATTTGTTCTTGTTTCCTTTAGGAGCTCAGTCATGGGAGACTTGCTTCCTTTCCTTATTTTGAAGTCTTAGTGATCTCTTTCCTGCCCTAATACAAACGAACCTTGCTCTGATACCATGTTGAGAAATCTAGGGCATTATATTTCTCTTAGATCTTGACATTTACTTGTGAATATTCTTATGTGTGCTAGTTAGTTCCTTTTTAATTTTTCTTTCATCAAGATAAATGCCAAACAATAAACAAGAGAGGACACAAGATGTAGGCACACTGCTAGGGAAAAACCCCTAGGTAGGGGAAAACCCAGCAAGAACTCTTCCTTCAGTAGATTCAAATCACAGTGAGACAACCAAGACTCTTAACCTAAACCTCTCTCCATCCATCAAGTCAGCCTCTCCAGTTGAAGTAGTCTTCTTTCAAGAATAAGAGATCCTTCTTCAAACATAGAGCAACTTTGGCTCCTGCAATAGGTAGAGACTTCGTCGCTGCAATCTGTACTGATATCAAAATTTCGGTCTCTGTAATTGTGACGAATTTTGGCGTCATGCTTCAGTGCTTCGTTGTCCAGTATGTGATCCAAAACCGAACTTCTCTACACTTCTAACTTTGCTACCTGTAGTCCATACGGACTTCTTGACTTTATCTCCATTTGGTCGACTTCACTGGGGTATATATAGTGGTTTATGTCTGTACATTGAGCTGACATATCTACTAGGATAAGCCAACTTGTAGAATATGAACTTGAGGCCGACTTGATGGTGGAAGAGTTATCATGACTTGAATAATTTTCTTTCTTTAATACAATGATTCCAAGAAGGGTTTACATAATTAAATTTGACTTTGACTCAAAAAAATCCTAGAGCACTCAATGGGTTCTTTGACCTATTGACATTGACCCGAGCATGAAACCCATGCTTTAATAAGTCAATTTAATAATAACATATATTTGTTTTGACAAATATATTGCATCATGACTTTAGTACAATTATGAAAACCGACACTAGTTACAGTTTTCAACAATAGCCTCATACCTTATGAGGGTATCACAAATAAGAGATCAACTACAAGAACTAGGAGAAATAATGTATGACAAAGAAATGACCACCGTTGTGCTCAATGCACTACCTAATGAATGGGGCAACTTTGTATCAAGTATCTATGGAAAGAAGGAAGCCACTCCATTCAGTGAACTTCGGTCATTATGTAAGATTGAAGAAATTAGGTTGAAGGCAAAGAATGATGTTGGATCAAATGAACAAGTTCAAGCATATGTTTCCATGGCTAGGAAAAAAGGAAAGTTTGGAAAGTTTGATCCTCGGAAAAAGAAGATCGATATGTCAAAGATAGAATGCTATGTGTAACGAATATGGGCACTATAAAGGTAATTGTCCCAAAAAAGGACAACAAGAAGAGAAAGGAAAGAAATAAAGCCCTTATCACCGAAGAGGTAGAAAAGCCTGAAAAGAAGAAGACAAAGAAGGAGGAAGTGAAATATTTCTACTATGATTGAGATAATCTTTTTTACTTAGTTGTTTTCAATTATAGAAAGCATCACAAGTATGATGGAATGCATTATAGCAGGATAGAGATGACATCATCATAAGAAGGATGGAAGGATAGTTGAAGTAGAAAGTCTACATGGTTGTAGCAGTCATCCCGATAGAAAGAAAGTAGCTCGTGGCATCTCCATTGAAAGCATATAAGAACAACCGAAGTAGTAATCTATATGGTTGGAGAAAGTCATCTAGCAAGTTAGAAGATAAAGAGATCATCATACATTATCATCATTAGAAAGGAGCATTTGCAGAATGAGGATCATTAAGATCCTCCATTGGAAATTTTGTTAGAAGATTCACCTCTGCTTAAGAAGAAGCAAGTGTCTCATAGATGGTCCACATTCCACTTTATGTGGGATATACAGGTTAAAAGGATGATGGGAGGATGACAAAGATGTGCAGCGTAATGAGTTGGTTCAAGTACTTTCATCTTGAATCATGGAAGTTTCTCGAAGGAAACCTAGATAACCACATGAAGGAAGAGGTATGTACATATTTGATAGATAAAGTCGTGTCATCATATGGTCGCAGATACAATGGGTAGAATGCTCTATCTCATGAGCATGATAAAAGAAGAAGAAAAATTTCCTTTAGAAAGATGCATGAAGGCATGGAGACAAGGTGCCTTGAACTCTTCTAGATATTGATAAGATGAAATCAACATAATATGACCTCATATGGAATATGAGGTGGTTGACAATCATGGTTCCTATGTTGAAAGAACCATGTAAAGAAGATCTTGAGGAAAGAAATATGTGCAGAAAGAAAGGAGAGTTTGTTGAAGATGCAACTATAGTCACGTAAAATAAGATACGTGATCAGCATTTGATAACAAGAAGGATTGACAAGGACATCTCCACGAAGAAGGTATGAAGACCTTGATAGGTATGTTGGAAAAAGAGAACCTTGGTAATGAATGTCTTGGAGATAGATTCATACATATGCAGGATGTTGATGTTGCATGAAGTTGATGTCATGACAAAAGGCCATCATAAAAAGGTAACTTTGATTTGATGTTCATTTTTATTTTTGAAAACATCTAGATGAGTTATAGGGCTACTGAAAGATGGTTGTAGAAGTAACCTACAACTAGTACTCATGTGATTGGATAGAAGATTTTGAAAGAATCATGACTTGGAAGAGGTGTGAAATTTTCAAATCTGAAATACTATTGTAGTGATAGATTTATTTAGCCTACCTATTTATGATGAGTTATTTACGAAATTCTTTTAGTAAATTCTAAAATAAATACAACTACGGTAATCACTTAATCATAAGCAGAGAATAGAACATAACACATATAACCAATGTTCCACCAAGTACCCTGGAGGTGGGGGCGAGGGAGCGGGGATACGCGGGAGCGGCCTATGCAAAAGGTCCCCACCAATTTTTATTAAATGTGGGGGGACGTCGGGGTCTTAAAAACTTATAAATATAAAAATATATGATATATCATTGAAATTTTAATATTTATAGTGTAACTGTCTTTATCATTATATAATATATGACACTTACATCATGAAGGATATCATACATATAAATTTGTAACTGTGATCATTTGAAAAATTAGAGATCATGGCCTTTATGTCAAATAGTAGAAGATAAGAAGGGAATAAAAATACACTATATTTTTGCGAATTTTGACAACGGTTTCCTTTCTCATAACTAAAGGTGGCAGGCACTTAAAAGAATCAACTTCTCAGCAAAATAGTTGTGTGTTTAGATCTAATCGAAAATCACTCATGAGCAATCTGTGTGTTAGAATGATTTAAATGTTCAGCACTGCCTTCATGTTGTAAGAGGGGTTGATTAATGTCAATGTTAGACTCTTCTTTTGTTGTAATTATGCTGTTTTTGTTGGATTCATTTTCAAGTCCATTATTTTATGTGTTTGTATCCAATTTGGATTGATCCTTTGCCTTACCCCACAATACAACATAAAGTCGGACAGTGGCGACATCTTCAACATAAATGAAATGTGAAATGAACAATGAAACATTGAAATAAACTTTTAAGTTAACTCAAACCCTTAGAAATTCAGAATTTTTTTTTCATTAAAAAAATTTGCAATTTTTTGCTTGGGAAACGACCCCTCGCGTCCCCTTTTTCCTAGGAAACGACTCCTCACATCCCCATTTTCCTAGGAAACGAATCCTCACATCCCCTCGCGTACCTTGTTTTTTGGGAGCTTGGGGAAACGTCCCCCAGTCGTCCCCAAGTCCCGGAGCCCGAGGGATCTAGGAAACTCGACCCCCAGGTGGGGGGACGCTACCCCATGGAACACTGCATATAACACAATAGAATAATCACATGTACACAGTTATTTTTGGACAATTGTCCCTAGAAAAACCCAATGCGGGAAAACCGGTGCAGCAGATGAGGGTTTGTATTATTTTTCAACAATGAAACTTTTACAATAAGTAGACTAGTAGAATTCTTAAGAATACACCTGAGATAAATTCTCCAATTCCTCTCGGAGAATTTCTAACACCTGGAAGGCAATCTTGCTTCCTCTGCGTCACCTTGCATGATATTCTACACAATCCCTACGCTACACTGTGTCACTCTACATGGGCACTTAGTGTTGCTGCTCAACGCTGACCTCTGTAGCCCTCTGCATCCTCCTCTTGCCATTCTCTGTTACTACTGACTTCCCCTTCCTTTTTCTGCTTCCGCAACTCTGCCCTGTAACTCTCCCTCTGAAATCAAATTTTATTCCTTCAAAATCGATTTCCTTCGGGTATTGAGTGTGTGCCTGACTTACTTTTCAAATGACCCTCAAGCCATCTCTTATAATCTTCTCGTTGACGAATCAATGGCTAAGATTAAAACATGACTTGATCTTCGTTCTCTAGAAGATTCTCACTCTGTTTTATTAATACCCTTTAATTATTTAATTTCCCTAAGTTTAAACTTAGGGTCCTTATTAAAATAATTAATTATTTTAATAAAACATGAACCGAGTGGAATTTCCACAAACGGTTTCTGGGTTCTTTGGAATATTGATGTCCAAGCCTCCTCATAAAATTTGAGACTTGGAACACTTTCTGATGCTACGAAAATCAACAAAGAGGTAGTTATAGGAAGAAAATCCAGATGTGAATTGGAAGATCACTTTCCGATGAAGAAAAGGATGACATGACTATTGGTTTAACACTATGGTTCGTTGAAGGGAAAGTAATGGAGAAGATAGTCGATGCCCTTCGATAAAGTGATGATGAAGAAGGCTCCATGATGAAGAAGATGAAGTTCATGACATGATGCAGAAAGAGGAGCCCTACAAGTAGTTGATAGTACCATGATCTCCACTGAAGAGCAGATAACTATTGTTGGTAACAAGTCCCTAGGTAAGAGGGAGCTTGGGTATATTCCTTTTGTAGGAATGATTAGATCCTCCCTGGTTAAAAGGGAGTGACTGATATGGCTCTCTACTTCATGTGTCATGCATTAGACCAGGACTAATAGACGTAAGTCTTAGTGAAGGCCATGAGGGAGAGATGGACACATCATTCTTGTCTTCATGTTACGAAGAAAGAATGGAGGATTGGGTAAGCATCTGGTTGCTGATACTCTTTGAGGATGTGGTAGGGCATCCAATAGGTAAGAGTAGTCGAAGAGTAAATTCCTTGCGGATGTGTTATTCCAAGACAAGAATTGTCCTAATAGGACATACTTGTGAACATCCGAGTGGGGTATGTGCCTTAAGAGACAATGATGATGGTGTCTATCAGTCATTGTCTCACCAACATTGTGCTCTGATCTTGTGGAGAGATAGAGTTGTTAGTCAAGGCCTTGATATGTGACAATGTTGGTTGGTATGATGAGATGCAATGAGAGAAGCTGAAACAATAGCTTATGAGATGGCTTAGCAATCCTACTCTTCTTATGAAAATTCTTCAGTATGAGAATGTCCAAGTATTGTGGATGGATTATGAAGACCTCCCTAGTTAAGAGGGAGTGTTGAAATGTATAACTAGGTTTGGTCTTCATAATGTCTATTGTAATCACGATTTTATATATTTGATATTAAAGAGAAAATAAATTTATTATTGTCATTCTTGAGGCATGGGTTTCATGCTCAAGATGAATTTATTTATAGGTCATGCACCCATTGAGTGCTTCTAGGTTTATCATAGAATTATGAAGTCAAAAGAGTCATTGTCATACATGTAAGACCCCTTTGGGAATGTTGTATCTTGTAAAGAAAAATTTTGTAATAAAAAATGTTATAAAGACCCTCCAAGACCTTGTCAAGCAAGTCAGCCTACATGAAAGATCAAGTCGACCTCATGGAAGCCATTCGTACCCCTGGAAAGCCTATATAAAAGAATGAACTCGACCTCATTTGGACACAACAAGAAGGAAGTTCGATCTCCAGAAAAAAGAAGCAGCAAGACTAGAAGAAAAGGACGAAAATCAAGGATAAGAAGAAAAGAAGCAAGATCGAAGTTTTGGACCTCTCTCTCTCTCTCTCTTGTGTTAGGGTTTCTAAAGTTGTTGGGAAAGTCGAAGTTGTTGGAAAAGTTGTTGGGGTCGAAGTTGTTACTGGAAGGTGAAATTTTGTTGGTGCAATCTATGTAAGGAAAGCTCATCAAGAAGGTTGACTTGGTCTTGGAGGGATCTTTTTCAAGGTTTTTAGGTCTTGGAATTCATCATTTGAAGATTCTATAAGAAGAGAAGAGTTCTTGTGGGTTTTCCTCTCAAGAGGAGAGGTTTTGGCCCTGGCTAGCAGCCTACATTTTGTGTCCTCTTGTCTCTTTGATCTTCATTGTTTGGTAGTCGTTTGATGATAGAAAACACAATAATAATCAAGATAAAGAAGAAGCTAATCAAGTTAAGTAAAAAGATAGCGCAAGCAGTTATCAAAGTAAGAGAAATCACCTAATCTAGCTACCCCTAGATTTCTCGACATGTTATTCTTGTATAGGAGTTTGGTTTGATACATTTATACCAATTGACTATCTAGGAGTTGCAACAATTAATTTTGATGGAGTATTGTAAGCTTAATATGAATAGTCTATGGCTTATTTGGTGGGCTTGATACAATTTTATGGTAGACCTATTTGAGTGTACAAACTCAAATGATTATACTAGGTTTCGTATGTAACCTTTAACATTCAGGACAAGTTACACAAATGTTGGGGCTTGTTACAGCAAAATCTAGCACCTAGTGCAATGCCTCACTAGGTGACCTAGAGAATGTGCAACACACAAGAGTGTCACCATTGTCACCTTAGTAACTACTCCCCTCTCTTTAGTAAAGGACACAATCCAACACATGGGAGGCTTCCCTGATAAGGCTTAGGGATCAAGTAAGCCAAGGATCTTGAGTTAAATGCCCCTTAAGTACCCTATAATATAAATCTTTCGAATAAAGATATGGCAAATTAGTGTTTGAGGTGGATGGAGTAAATTCTAGATTTGGGTTCAATGGAGCTATGGATCAACCCAAAGGTGATGGTTGTCCTAAGAGTCTCAAATAGGTTCATTGAACACATCAAACCAAGAAAATTCTTAGTGTTGCCATAAACTAGGGTTTTAAATCAGCAAATTGCATTAAAACAATATTTTATGACAACAAGAAATTTATTCGTGAAAATTGTGAATAAGTTATGTGAAACAAAGTTTAAAATAGAGAGAAAACTAGGGTCAAAGTTAAAACAAATTTTGATGGTCAATAAGGCACAAAACAACAGATAAAACCTTGACATCAGCCCTAGAAAATGGTTGAAAATGCATGAAAAACTTTAATTTTTCTTCTCTAATTCACTTTTACACAATACCCAACCCTAGGGCATATATCACCAAGTTATTAAATGTTGAAAATATAAGATTTTTCTATAATTTAACGCAAATTTACCATGAAATAAAACCAAAATCGATGTTTTATGTTCTAAAAGAATGCCACAAGGGAGATGGACTAGTTCCTTCTCAATCTAGGGCATATGGTGTGGTCAACACCTAGGTCTGTTTCCTAGAAATCTAGAGCATTAAAGTCCAGCTTGCATTATGTCACTAGTGATTAAGGATAGACTTCAATCATTCGTATATGAGTTAGGGTTTGGCTGAATTTCAAATTTCTAGCCACAAGGTATTCTAATTGATCGTATTCCTGTTCTGAAGATAGGTTGCACAGAATTTGGTCATGATAGAAAGATTATTTTAGAGAATTTGAGGTACAGGTGCTTGCATGTCAATGTAGAGCACACCTTTGGATTCCTCTTGAGAAATCCAGTTTGATGAGTATAATATTTGGGGATATCTAAAGAAATTATATTTTTAGCAACTACCATACATGAGTGACATGTGGAAGCCCCATATTGGGACATTGTGGTAGGTTTCCTATGGTGACACACGACGTCTTTAGAGAATGACATTTGGCATGTTGAGGTGCGCAAATGTGTTGATGTGATTGGGATGCATGCATGAAGTTAAGGCGAGATAACACGATTGCATGTTTCAGTTAGAAGAAGTGGTAGCAATTGGTGATAATCCCGAGGAAGATTCTCTCAGTTAACCAAGTTTCATGCCTGGTTGACTAAAGCATGTGCACTTAACTCACCCCCCTTTTTGTTTTAACTTGTCTTTCCCTCTTATGCGAGTGTTCTCACTCAAATAACTCACCTTATCACCCCACTTCTTGCCACCTCATTATTGACAATTCCTTTTAACTATGTTTGACCTCACTTCTCTTTCGAGTTCGATCTCCACTCGTTCCACTTAAACTCACTCTCTCACTACTATTCATTTTCACTCCATTCCACTCAGCAATCAATTAAACCATACCACCCACCTTTTCTGGAACTCTCATGAGGAATAAGGGAACATTTGTTTTTCTAATGTCACCTAGCCACTTGTATGCATGCATCATCACTCTTTCTCTAGTACGACTTGGATTAACAAAGAGTTCACATGGGTGAGAAGACTCATCTTCTTGTATGGCTCAACTTATACCTAGAGTGTATTACCAAAGTGATATTAAAAGAGAAAGGAAGGCTCATTCTAAGGGGTAGATTATTCTTAGCAGAACAGAGCATCAACACGTTATATCATTCTCCGCTCTCTTTTTCTCTCATTTCTAACAACTTTCTTGTCCAAAAAGGATTTGATCAGTAGATTGGTTGTGTTTGGTCTCTATTGGGCAATCGACTCTTTGATTAATATAGAAAAAAGATGTCTTATCCTTGATTCTCAACTTCTATAACTTGTTAATCTTTGATTTTTAGTTGAAAACTTGCAACACGTATTTTCCCCACATTTTGACTAATATTAAATTATCTACATGCATCTCTTCTTCATAGTCTTTTGCACTTCTAGTAGTTTTGTTTTAAAAGGAAAATACTTGCCAATAGATTTTTTTTGCAATTCCATTTTCTTTTGGCAATTTAGTGGTTGTCAAAATTTTATTTTATGTTATTGTTCATGGTGTTTTAATTGTGCAAATTGCAAGGACAACATACAAAAAACCAAGGACACCCCCTTGTGACTAGCATACACTAGTCCAAAAGGAGAGAAGTATTAATTTTGTATCATTTTTAGGGTGTAGTTTTAGGTGCAAATAGACGTCTAGTATACAAACAACTCTAGGATTTCTTTGTTGTCATACTAAATCCAGACAAATTAGCTCAAATAAACTAACTTTCCATGGGATTTGAGATTTAGGTTCTTAATTTTCTTGATGACAAAGGGAAAGAAAAATGTGGCACAAAAATTTGAAGGCGCAATATATATATATATATATATATATATATCAAGCGAGAGAGAGAGAGAGAGAGAGAGAGAGAGAGAGAGAGTAATAATTGATGGATGTTACGTTGAATGGGGACTGGGCTGAAATATAGCCTAAGGTACCGCTTCAAATAGGCATGACTTTTAATTATATTCATTAATTCAACTATTTATTATAATTTATTATAACATTATCTTCCTCTTAAGAAATGTTTTTCCCTTAAAAGTATACGTAACGCAGGATATTGTTGGCAAAAAAAATGTCTCCCAATAGGCATCTTCTTTCAGTAGGTTCTTCCACTTATATATATATATATATATATATATATATATATATATATTGCTAGAGGAATCAGTAGCTGGGCCAGTCTTGTCCTCACATGACATGTGGTCGATTCTAATCACTACCACTATAACCCCTAGGTGGGTCTGTGCCACCCCCACCACACAACCACAAGTCAGACCAATGTTACACGAAGCGGGGACAAAGCAAGGGCGTATTTTGGAAGCGTCACAAATTCCTCTGCCCTTGTCTAGCCTTTGCCTCTACTTCAATACTCTAGGGATATTAGTCAACATTGCCCAATTTTGATCAAACGACCTAATCCAAGCCTTATCATATGATAGAAAAAGGTTAACATCCTTGATCAATGATTTTGACTTGAGTGAAGGGTACATTTTTGTTATGGCCATGAAAAAGGAGTTCAGCAATCAACACCACCAACACTAGGGTACATATAGGGCCCGATTCTTGATTAAATGGAAATCACATACCCTCATACATGATATAATATAATGAAATGCCACAATCTTGTTGATCCTGAAATTTTGAAAATTGTTAAAGTTTGTTGAATTTTGAAAGGGATATGAAATTTTATTTTCTCCATATGAAGTTCGATGAGGTTGGAAGCACTCTCAAGCATTCTAAGTCATTTCATGGTGATGTTAAAAATTTAAGTAAAAGGATGAAAATGAAAGATAAAGTAGAATATCACTTTTACTTTAAGAATTTAGCATTACCATTAGGAAGCATCTAAGAAGCATCTAGGGAGCATCAAGGATTCAAGGGGGCACCTTGGGAGTGTTCAGGAAGCATAGTTCCTCACATAACAGTTTCGAAAATACAAAAAAGAAAAAATCCCCACAGAACCGTGTGATCGGTTTTCGAAACAATGGAAAAATCGCGGTTCAAAATCGTCACAGTTTCGCAAGCTCGAAAAGAACCGCAGTTCTGCCTGAGGATCGCCGATGAAACTGTCCGAGATGCGAACCCGCCTCCTGAACCGGGTGGGGGAGGGACAATTCCTATAATATTGGGTTAGACATTCTGGGGGATTTGAATATATAGGACCTTGTACTGACATGAATTTATATTTTTACGGGCTTTTTGAGTGAGGTCCCCTAGGGGCTAATAAGATATTCTTTAATTGCCAGTGACTATGATTTCTTCTATCTGGTGGTGATGATACCTTCTTTGTGTTGAGATTTTGGGGTGTTGGGGTAGCATCGGATGTGCTCTAGCTCCCAAACTTTGTGGAGGGACTAGAGTACATAAGATCTCCAAAACCCAAAAAGCGTTTGAAGAAATTCCATCCGGTTTAAGAGATATTTAATTAATTAATATTTTTAATTAATGACCCTAAGTCTAACTTAGGAAAATTAAAAGATTAAAGTTAATTAAATTAAACATGTAATGAGAATGACTTAAGTGACGTGGATCAAGCAACTTATAATCTTAACCGTCAATTAGAGATTAGATCACGGCGGTTTGTTTCCCAACGAGAAAAGTATAAGAGAAGGGCTTGGGGTCAGTTTGAGAACACACACACTTGCAGAGAACTGAAGCTAAGCTAAGATTCTAGGGGTGGTTTGCTAAGAATTTCAGAAGTATTTCAGCTGCAGTGAGAGGCAGTATTGTCGAGGGGGATGGTCTAGTCCCAGGCCAAGAGTACAACGAGGGCATAGAAGTAGCAGACTAGAGCAGCGCAGAGGCAGGTGCTACGCAGTCCAGCCAAGAGCCCAGTAGGGGCACCACATAGGCAACAAGAGGCCAGGAAGGCTGACGCAGGCCTAGTCAACGCAGCGCAGGGGCAACGTAACCCTAGCTAGGGTGAGGCAGGCCCTTCCTGAACAGCGCAGAGGCTGATGCAGGCCAGGAGGGTTGACGCAGAGGGCTTTAGAGCAGCGCTGGGGTTTCTAGAGGCCGGAAAGCGCTGAGTTATGTAAATCCCGTCTGAGGTTGTGAATCAGTCAATTTTTTTTGTCTCCGGAATAGAGGTATTTCTCTATTGGGTTAACCAGTTTTTGGTGCCCAGGATTGCTGTACTTAGAATCTGCGTAATAATAAAAACCTCCTAGAAGCTAGCATCACCGGTTTTCCCACATTGGTTTTTTCCGGGGACATTTGTCTAGAAAATCCTTGTGTGTCACTTTGTCTTTGAGCATGTTATTCAGTATTTGATCTGCATGTGTAGGTTGTTAATGTATTTACTTCGATGTTAATGCTGAAGTTTTCAGATTAATAACTTATGTAAGTAGGAGAAGTAAATCAAGAATTTAACAGTAAGGTTTCTGTAATTTAGATTCATAATTTTTCACATGGTATCAGAGGGATTGTAGATCAAGTTGGATCTCCAGCAAGATGACTGAAGAAATTTGTGTTGCAAAAAGCAGCAGCATCAGCAAAGAAACTGGAGAAGGGTAGCACAACACTAGAAGGACGCAGAGGCGACAAGAGCCACGCAGGGGCTGACGCAGTCCTAGCTGGGTGACGCAGAGACATCACAAATTCGTCCAGAGGGACGCAAGAGCATCCTGTGCTGCTTAGAGGCTAGCCAAGGTGACGTAGTCTAGAATTTGATTGTTGTGCAGAATGTCGTGAACTGGAAGGTAAGTTGCAGAGCTTCAACAGTTGTTGGTGGGGTGAAGATTCTGTCGATGCATAATTAAGCCTAAGCTAAGTAGACAAAGAGCGGGAGGAGAACAACTACTCAGAAGATTTCATTGCAGTAGAAATCTGAAGATCAATTGTAGGGTGATCGAAGCGAGCTGATTCGTTGTGATTGGGAGACTTCCAAGAGAGGAAGTCAGTTGTCAAAGGGAGCATAGGGTGCCTTTCTCGCCAAGGACCCTAGATCTGAGTCTCTAGCATAGAGAGGAGGATCCATTCTGACAAATTTTTGAATAGATGGCGCCACACAGACTGTGTGATCAAGATAGGTTGGATGGCCTGTCCAACTTTGCTATCTGGAAGGCCAGAATCCTAGTAGTCCTCGAGGCATACGTTTTGAGGGAACATGCAGAGAAAGTCTTGGCTACGCCAACCGATGCGAAACTCATGGCGGAGCATAATGAAGTAGCGACACATGCCAAGCGCTTCATCATGGACAGGGTCAAAGATCATGTGGTACCACACATAGCCGAGAAGACAACAACTCATGAGATGTTTGAAGCTTTAACCACATTGTATCAAGGGAGGTCTGTCCAGAGAAAGATGCTCCTGGAGAACCAACTGAAGTTATTCATGATGTCCAAGGAAGAGGAAATCGATCCTTTCTTATCCAGACTGCAGTGGATCCGAGATCAACTGACTGGCATGGGGGTGAAGGTGGATGATGATGTCATGGTGAGAATTGCTCTAAATGATGTCACAGAGGACTGGGAAATATTTTTCCAAAGTCTTTTAGGCAAAGTGGATCTTCCTAACTGGGACAATATGTGGGCTATCCTCCGACAAGAAGAGATTCGTCGAATCACCAAGAGGCAGTACAACACTAGTTCGAGCAGGGTGAGGAACGAGGAAGAGGAAGATGCAGCCCTGGAATCAAAGAAGCAACAAGGGAAAAAGAAGCATGATCTGTCAAAGATCAAATGTTTCCAATGTGGCGAACTTGGACACTTTGCCAGCAATTGTCCTCAGAAGAAGAAGGACAAGGAAGCTTCTAGTTCCAAGGATGTTGTAGCAGACGATGGCTCCGATGATGACGTAGCCATGAGCGCTCATGAACCACGAAATTGGGGCGATCTTGATCTATAGAGAAGCTACAGAGTGGTGGCGGGATCCTTGAGTAGCCCAGCTCTTGGATCACATCTGTGCTACGGGAGCCTTAAGACAGTAGTACGGAATGACTGGAGCAACGGGTGCAAAGATCAAGGGAGAAACGGAGGTAGAAGATAGCACGCTAGAGAGCAAGCAGCGCAATGCAGACGCAACGGTAATGTAGAGGGCAGCAGCGCAGAGGCAATGCAGAGGAAGTCTACTTACGCATGCAGAGTTGCAGCAGCGCAGTAACTTCTGGAGGACAACGTAGACCAGCAGCCTATGAAGCTTCAATGATGAGATGCAACCCGATTGACTTGTCTGTCATTGGGCAGGGGTCCTTCAGTTGCTTACTCTCAGCAACTAAGTTGCAGTGCAACAGTTAGCAGTGGCAATGTTATGAGAAGCACGATGCAATAATTTGAGAGGGAGCTGCACTACAGATGTAACAGTGGCGGTGGCAACATCATGGGCAACAGTATAGAAGAGCAGCAACAGCGCAGTGATGAAGGGCAGCAGGCCAAGCATCAGTGCAGAGACCAACACCAGAGATCAATGCAGTACTTCGGGGTGAAGTGTACTACTAGAGCACATTCCTCGCTAAGAGGGATTGTTGAGATTTTGGGGTGTTGGGGTAGCATCGGACGTGCTCTAGCTCCCTCCACTCAAGGCTACCACTACTTTTCTCTTTTAGTTGATAAGTTTCACATGCATACACAATAAATTTGGACACTGATTTTTGGTCAACTAGACCCTGGGAAAACCCTGAAGGTAAAACCAGTCAGTTGGAAGAGGATTTTATTTGCTTATTTCATAGAAATTTGTATAGCATTAAATATACGAGTACTTATCTTCCTCGGTATTCAGGCCAACTTTCTTGAAGTTTGTGCTGTTGTGTCAGAATTTGTGCAACAGTCCAGGCCACTGCACTTGGAAATTTGTGCCACTATTAGACTGTCAAGCCCTCAAATTTCGTACCATTGCCCAAAATTTCTTCCTTAAATTTAGTGCCACTTCTCAACAATAAATGCCCTTGATTTTTGTGCCTCTGCCAGATTTTTTGTGCCTCGAAAATCATGCCAGATTCTGACAAAACTCTGCCTTGAAATCCACACTATCAGTCCTGCAATTAATATGCCAATTCTCCTTGAAATCAACATTGTCTTCACTCAAATTTCGGGCCTGTACTTGTCTTGAAATCTGCAGTGAAGCTCCTTGGATTTCGGGCCTGTCAGACCTCTGAAAAATACGTTGGGGCTGCCTTGAAATCAGCGCTAGAACCTCTACCTTCTTGGTATTTGTGCCACTGTCCCAGCTTAGGATTTTGTGCCTCCTCCTTGCTGCAAATTAGTCTCTCCTTCAACAAATGCCTGATATCTCAGCCAGCTTCTCCTTCTTCTCTTCCTTTCCTCTTCTCTTCTCCAACTCTACACATGAAGAATGAATATCTCCTTTTCCATTTTCCCCCTTTTTAGTCTCCATAATGGTGAGAAGCCCTATCTTTAAGATCAAGGGTTGAGATTAGATCTCAGCTTCTCTTGATCAGGATTGGAGATCTAATCTCACATTGATCCCCTCTCATGTCTTCCCCTTCATTAATGAGCCCGTCTAGTCACTGTAATAACTTTTTTTACCATGCACCTTTTTCTCATAAAGTCACTGTAATTATTTGTTTGGGTTAAATTAAAATGAATGTAAAATTGAGTTAATTAGTTTGTGGAGTGATTAAAATCAAAATTAATGTTAGATTAAGCTTTTTGGGCCATAAGAGGGCCCCACACCCTTATTAGGTGCTTGAGTGGGCCCGCAAAAGCAAAACCAACCATGGATTTGTGCCCAAAATAGGGAAGATTTGTGCTGAAACACCACCAGTCGTACTGTACGGAATTTCTAAATTATGAAACACCATATACTACAGCCGACCACACTTGGGCGTTCCGGGTTGTTTCTGGTATGGGTATGTCGGGTTAGGGGCCACTTCCTGCAACATAGATTTATACTAACTAGATGGAATGAGAAATACAATGGTGATTGATGAATTGTGTTTGTATCAATTACAAATTTGAAACTACAATTGTGATTGATGAACTCCAATTAGTCATTTGTTGTATCGTTTTGATTTATGTTTTTCATATCTTTGAATTTTTATGTATTTTTATAATTTTGGAGATACCTGTGCCAGGGATCCTGACATTCCTCCATCTCTCATGAATTTGGGGAGATCTCCACACATCCGCCAGCATGTTTCACCACTCCCACATCTGCATGTCCTGGAAACTGGGTGGAACATCGTAGTGAATGTTACCAAACAATGATTCATCATCTGCATTTTCAATGTACATAGGAGGTTGGATTTTCACATCATAAACCTTATCAAACTTTATCAATGAAGAACATATGTGGACAACTATCCAGGAAATCTAGTACCTGGATACAGAACATATTCATTTTTAGGAGCTCATGTAAGCCATCATTACTGTCTGAAATAGTATGTCTGTGCACAATTGGTGGCCCTCCAGGCTACATGTCAATTGGGTGGTTCCAAAGAGTATAGGGTTCTCCAGGCTACATAACCAATTGGATTGCTTGCACAGACTCTGAAGTATTGAAAGGTTTTTTCTTTTTCTTTTTCTTTTTATTAAATAATATGCAGTTGAAGGTGTGATGTTTCTTTTGCCCATTTAAATGTGATTTTCTCATTTGTAATTTCACTGTAGGGTTACTTAAATACAGAGATTCTGAATTTATTGTCCATTTTTGCTATTGCTGTTTATGTTCATTTTTTCTAACAATTTCCATTATCGACTTTCTTTAGATGTTTATTTATATTGGGAATAAATTTTCTGCTCAGTAATATGATAATATCTATGTAGTATACCGTCTTTTATCATCTAAAAGCATTTGACAAGGAACTCCTAAATTCTTTAAACTAATATAAGACCAGTGTAAAAGTATTTCTAGAGTTTATTTTTAATTTCAAACTTTCATCAACAAGAAGATTTGCCTTACCGCAACGATTACTGTCAGCTACCTCTTTTCATATCCCCATTTACTGTCAACTCCCAGAACTAAAACAACTAAAGCTTAGTTGTTCAATTGGTCCAAAACCTCTGTTCGGACTAATTTAAGTATATTCATCATCCTTGTTTCTTTCCTGCTTTTTATTTCAGGAAATGGCGACTTTACTGGCAGAAAAGGCACAAGAGAGAGGCAAGTCGACATCAGGGACCAGCCCCTTTTCAGAGGCAGCTCGAGCAGCTGGCTATAATACATACATTGGTGGGAAGCTGGATGATGTCACAGTCATTGTATCATTAGTGAAAGGCAATGCCAAAGAGCAGGAGGAGATTTAAACTTTAGAGTTTATACAGGTTGCTGACAACCGATTCAGAGTATCAGGTTATCTTCTGAATCTCTCATTTTTGGGGCATGTGCTTGTATGTACATGAGAAGTATATTTGTTTAAAAGATAACACGAGACTGTAACATAGAAATGTCAATGGTGTAATCTTCTTGGTGAATGAGAAAGATGTTGTACCGTGTGAAATGTATAGTTGTTGTAGGGACACTGATCATTTGAATTCAATTAATACACAAATAGGAGTTGGTCAACATTCTTGATAAAAGGTTGGTGTAAATTTCCTTTCTTCACCCATCATTGGGTATTTTATACTGATGGGTTTGTTCCATAAATCTGCCCATCCTTTGTATACTTTTAAGTAGGAGCATTCATCTATGGTGACCGTTAGTCAACGCAGACCAAAAGCGGGGATTCAACATGGGAACACATTTCCTTTCTTACTATGCTTGAAGCTTTCCTGTGATAAATAAATGCAGATAAATTATTTATCTTCCAGAAAATTTCAGAGTTGGTCACATTATTATTATTGTATATGTATATATATATTTTTTTAACCTATCAAGAGGGAAACTGGTAACTAAAACCATATAATCATATCTGCCACACAAGATCACATCGCGCTGCTGCCAATGAAAACCCTCCTGGCCGGCATCATCCCCCGCTAACAATACACAGCGATTTGCACAGGCTTACGCCTGACGGGCACCCACGGGGTTTGAACCGGTGACCTTTACAAACAAGTGCCTTAACAAAACACTCAATCACCAACAAACCGCCACCCTGTGGGTTGGAGTTGGTCACATTATTGTATTAATGGTTGATAAACGTTCGAAACGCTCAAACTTGTCTATCATTTATGAATTCAAGCTCAATATTTGAGGATATTGTCTGTATTGGCTGACATCTGCACATATTCCATGTCATTAACGAATCCCATTATATTTACTTACATTAGTGGTAATCACATTTCGTGTTTTTCTCATTAGAATTATCTATGGGGACAATACTGGACTAGTTTAGAATCATTCTTCCGGCTTTGCTGTGTACAGGATGTTGTTATATTTACATATTTCTTTTTATTTTTCTGGTTTGAACTTTGGATTATTATACTTGTCATTAATGGTTGATAACTCATAATTGATGGCAGATGTTCTTTATTACAATTAGCAAATTGACAGAGAATGCAGAAGTTTAGATTGAAATCAATGTGTTAAAAAGAAATGATATGTTTTTGTCTTGAGCATACCTTAGTTATTATAGAATCATTTTAATTTCAAATTTTATATATGTAAAATTTTATTGCTTAAAAATTCTGTAGTTGTGATAGATTTATTTTTTCCCCGGATGGGGTGTCGAGGGATGTGACAGGGGTGGCAAGGGGTGAGGCCGCCATCACACCATGCAATGACTAAAACATACTTGCCCTAAGTACTACGTGGTATGAGTTCAGAACGCAGTGGTTTAATGGGTTTAAACGCCATACATTCCTTCCCAGTGTGAGATGGTCTTTTCCTTTAGGCTAGTACCCAATCTCCACCGGATGTATTTATTTCTGGCACCTACCTCTATCTATCGGATACATATTTCCGGCTTTTACTTCCTTTGGAACCGATTATGGATAGAAACGGATCGTGTTGTGTATTCAAATTTGTCAAATTCCAGCTCATCCTGCTCTTTTTTGGGAAATGCATTTTTATCCTTTTGCATGCGTGTTTTTTATTTGAAGAAGTTATTTTAACGTCTACGAGGCTAAATATAGCCTATGGAACAGATTACTCCTCTATCTGGCTCTTGTACTCTTCCCTTTTTCTATGTAGTTTCACAATAAGCTCGCCCAACTTTTCAACAAAGCCCTTGTTGAATACAATATCCTAGGAGCTAGCTGCCAGAATATCTGCATACCTTTCCCTGCTATCTTTGAAGGCCTCGCATTCTATAATGCAATTCTTTTCTGTTTCCACTTTTCCAGAAGAGCAAGAAAACATACTCTTTCCTCCGACACTCATTTTGGCCTTTTCCAGTGCCCTGTTTCACAACGGAGTTGATGCGAATTAGTCCTTAATTGTGCAATAAGAATTTTGGCTCTCCAAGAAATATTGGCCCCTATGTACACTTTTTGTTGATGATTATGATAGGGATTAAACTCTTCAATATAATACTTTTTTTTCTCCCTAACTTCTGCCAAATACATTTGTGAAACTTATCCATAACAAAATCTTTTATCTCTTTACTGTTTGTGGGACACATGCTCAAGCAAATGCCCCATTTGCTAAACCATTTGTTGTTTTGTTGCATCCAAGTTTTCTTTCTTGTGCACAACATGTCATTAAACACAACCTTAGGCCATCTTCCCTCTTCCATTGCTCAATTTTTTTTAAATACCTTATGATCTGTATCATAGCCATTGCTTCAATAGGAGCCGCCCCTGTTTCACTTAACAAGATAGCATATGGAGTTGCACTTTTAATTTTGAATTCATTTGTGATCAAACGTTTCTGAATTTTCTCAATTTGCTTCCACTACATGTCGGATGTACTACTGACCCACAATTCACAGCCGTAGAGAATCATTGGAATCACTAGAAGCCCAAAAAGAGTTAGAGTGGTTTTCCAGTCCCATAACTTTGTGTCTCTACACCTATTTTGAAGAGCATAAAATGCTTTCCAACCCCCCAAAGTTCTTTTCTTTCTACATCCACCTCAGCTTAGATTTTTGTTGAAGTCAATTCCGAGGTATTTGTAATCCGCAACTTCCTCGAGAATGTTGCCCTCAAAGTAGAACTTATGCTAGTTATGATTTCTTTTGTTAGAGAAAACCCCTACTTTTGGTTTGATGATATTGACTTGCATCCCCACATTTCTACAAAAATGCTCTAGGGAAAGTAAATGCTCTTGCAAACCACAAGCAGAATTAACAATTAGAATAAGGTCATTTGCATACAAAAGAAGCCTTATAACAAACTTGCCCAAATGTATCCTGTCACCCCCTTGCGAATTTAGTCACTCTTCAAGTTTGTCGATATATAACCCAAAGAGGGTAGGAGACAGTGGACAACCTTGTTTGACCCAGATATCACTTCTAAAACTTTCAGAAATGCCTGCTAAAGTTCTAATTTTGACTTTCACCTCTTCGTACAACCTGTGCACAACTGCTCTCAAATACTTGGGAACCCCAAGTTCCTCCATTCTGTACCAAAGCTGATCCCTAGGAACCGTGTCAAAGGCTTTTATGAAATAAACAAAACAACAAAAGGCTTCTCCCTTTTTATCTCAAACTTTCTCAATGATATGTCTTAGAGTTATACCATGATCAGCTGTGGAATGCTTAGGTCTAAAACCTGCTTGTCCATTAGCACGTTTATCTCTTTCTTCTGCCCACTTGTTGATTTTATTCTCTAACATGCTTCCAAATAACTCTGCAAACAAGGGGTTTATCATTATGGTCCTATAGTTGGAGGGGTTATTGACATCACCGCTCTTGAAAGGTATTGCCAAACTAGTTGTCCAATCAGTGGGGAGCCCCTGTTGTATGATGTTGAAAATTTTTGTAATGTGAGGTGCAAGAATTTTTTAGCACCACTTTAGATACTCTGTCTAGAGCTCAACTAAGTGTTGCTTTTCCAAAACCCAACTTCTTGATACCCGTCTCTACGTCTTGCACTGTGAATAGTTTTGTATCAATGTTGACCAAGGGAGGAAGGTCAACCTTGGGATCTTGCTCATACAGTTTTTTTGCATAATCAAACCATTCAGAGGTTGTAATATTGTTTTCAGTTTGCATCTTTCTCTGTTGGAGTTCCTTCCAAAATAATTTGGGGTTATTTTTCTCGAGGAAGATTAGTTCTTCTCTCCTCAAAACCATGAAGTCCACCTTTTTCTTTCTTAATATCTGCGTGTAAGCTTTGAGCTTTATGTCATCCTTGTTTGACTCTTTCCACATTCTCCTTGCCTTTTTTCATTCCTCGTCAAATCATGCATTGACTGGAAAGTAATTTTTTTCAGACTTCTTGCTTTTTTCTCTCTTGCACTCTGCAAGTGTGCTTTGAATTAAATGTGTTAATTCGTGACTATGCAGGTTGTGAAATGGGATTTTCTCCTTCTCACGGAGTCTCTCTAGCGCTAATTTGAATGTATTACAATTTTCTGGAGTCAAAAGAATTCTACCCTTCGGAAAATTTTGTTGAGCACACAGAGTTTTTGACCCTAACTGCTTATTTCCAGTCCAAGAGAAGTCTAGATAAATTGGCTTGTGATCTGACTTTAAGTCCCAATACTGATCTCCAATCAAGACTTCCTCAATTTTCTCAGACAAACTATGTGAGAAAATTACATAGTCTACTACACTTGCTCCATTGTAAGTATTGCAAGTGAAATTACCAGACTTTTCCCATCTAGTCAAACCATTACAAATGACTAAATCGAAAGCCCCGCATAGAGTAAGCAATTGTTCACCAAAGATATTGCAACCCTTGTCCTCTGAAATTCTTTCCCATTGATGATTACTCTCTTTTGTAAGCCAGATAGGGTCACAGTGTTCTTCAGAACAAGGAATGCTAGCTTGCTCACTTGCAGTCCTAGCATTGAAATCACCCACTATAATGACTTCACCTAGCTATGAATATGTTGCAATATCTGCTTTTAAGGCTACAAAAGGATCTTTGTGGTCAAGCCCTCTACTTTTGTAGATTTTTGAAACTTGTGGCACAAAATAGCATGTTGCAATTTTGATGTGATTTCCATTTTCTGATATTTTAAACCAAATGATATTTTCTAAATAACACACATTTCTACCACAACAATAAGAAGTTGAAGTTGGCTTCCATTCATGGATTTTTTGGTTTTCATTTATCTTTTTTTCTGTTGGTTATATTTTATTGATTTGCATGTTAATTTAAAATTTCATTTTCATTTATTTTGAGGATGTTTATGTATCAAGCATGGCTTGCCGCTCAAGGGGAATTTTTATTTTTATTTTTTAGTCATCTAAAATTTGTTAGATATTAATATTATTTTTAATTTTATATCATGCATGCAAAGTAGCATAGAATAAATTTGTGAAACAATTTTTAATAAGCTTTAAAAAAATTGCAAGTGAAATTATGTGTATATTATATGGGGTAACAAATTTTTTCAATGAAGCACAGAGTCTTTGATTTTGATAAGAACTAGATTTACATTAAATGGCTGGCAAAAGCCAATAAGCATCAAAGCACCTATGCCATATTTCATGTTTTGCCAATATTGAAAAAAAATCATAAAAATAACAAAATTATAGTTTTATTTTAAATTAATATTATAATGATTGAAATTAAATGGCTCATAAATGGGACACCAATCCATAATAAATATCAAAACATTTAATTCATCATACATCTCAAGTTGCTAAAATTAACAAGATCATAATAAATATTTATTATTATTATTATTGACTAGAAAAAAACATTGCTTTTGAGGTGGACACCTCGAACATCATCATTGGTAATGTTAAGGAAAATATGCAAGATAATTATAATTAGGGCTTGCCTACTAACCAACAATGGTTAACCTTAACTAGAAAACAATTATAGGATGAACAACTATAGGATGGGCATACCTTTACTGATTATAACATCTAGAAGGAATAAAATACAATTGGTTTTCCATTTGAGAGGTGCAACAAAGATCTCAAATATCGTGAGTAAATCTAATTGGTTTTTTGTTTGAGATGTGGAATGCACATCTCAAAACTCTAGATGGGAAGAAAATTATTCTTGAGTTTGATAAATTAGTTACTATTAATAATGTCGAGGCTAAAATTCCTCCATAGGTGAGACATGGTAGTTGTTTTTTTAATGAAGCCTTATTCAAATGTAAAAAGTAAACACGACCAAATATCCCTAGTTTTCTTCCTAACTAAGATCAAATTGGATATCCACTTTGAGTAATGAATAAAGTATATGACCCTTACTTCTTCCATATTATCTAATTAATCTATAATTATTTGTTCCAAATAGGTTTTTTCTTCCTGTGTTTTTCCTTATAAGGCCTTGAATCAAGAATTATAGATATGACATGAACTATTTATTTTGATATTGAATACTTTGAGGCCCTCGTAGGACTAGGGAAAAACATCCTTGAACTCTATAAAGAGTGAATTTATAAAGTAAGTGAACTCACAAGGGGAACACTCTGACCCTATATAAATCATCTTTCAATTTTCTCATGTTCCCATGTTTATAGGGGTAGTTTATTCCACCTTCCTAATGCAATCATTATTAATATAGTTGCAAGTGTAGAAGCATTATTATAATCAAACATGGATTCCAACGTGGATAGCCCAAGCATAATCTTATTGGTTTTTTATTGGATTATATTATTGGCTTCCTCTTTTATCTCATGGAAAATGTGCAAGTCTTTGAATTCCTTGTTTTGAAGGAATCTACATCTGTTTTCATTAGAGTCAAAATTTATTAGGTAATGTAGCCCTTAGGGTCACATCGAAAGACTCAAGCACTAGATCCTTTCTTGGGTTTGGCACCATCAAAATCCATGCTACACTTCATTTCATCTTGTTCCTGAGTAGGAACATGAAGATATTCTTTAGATAACACACTATAACTAACCATCCCACTGTCTTGGTAAGACATGTCCTATTTAGTAGGAAGTAGGTACAATTTGTTCTCGATATTTTAGCTCTCTTGTAATGACAAATTTGCAACCTTTCGATGAAAGATGAAGTGGGTTCATTCCATCAAATAGAAATCTTGTTCAACCTTGATGGACCACTCCCTTCCTAAAAGCATGACATATGTCTTAGGTATATTTGCTACAATCACATGTATGAGCATGCTCACATTCCGAGCTTGATTAAAATAAATGGATAAACCTTGCATATAGCCCATCGTTTCTACAATTCTTGAATCCAAAGCTAGTAGATATTTGCAAGGACTTGTGCACTCAAGACCTAGTCTTCTCATAACTAAATACTTCATGGGAACATAGGTGGAGGGGACTATACCAAATACTTTAGATTCTATTAATGGTTAAAAGTTTTGGATACATGCAAAACAAATCAAATTATATTTTTAAGTGGATCCCCAATGGAGTCACTAGAAAAGGGATGTGTTATACACGAAATCCATCTATTGACATGGATGCTACCTATGCAACATTGAACTTAGTTACATCTTCTTTAGTCTTGTGTCTAAGGTTGTGAAAAGTGGGAAGAAGGAGATGTGAGTGACCTATGTGCAAGCTCTGCTATAACCTATCAACTTGGGTGTTGTCCTTAGTTCGTTGTTTGGCCGAAAAGGCCAGAGAGTGGTTTTGGGGAAAGATTTGTGAAAATCAACTTGCTAATTTTTATAGTAAAAAACTAAAATATGCAACAACAAAAAAGTTGTTTGCACATGTATTATCTTGAAATATGGTCCAAACGTATTAATCTAAATTAACTAGCCTGTGAATGGCTTATGTAGAATTATTAGGATTAGGAGTCCAAACTTTATGAATGATGTGCTTGCCTATAGAAATATGATGATATGGATGTTAGGTGGATTGACAAAAGGTTTGGGGTTTTAGCCATGGATTAGTTTAACATTTTTATGTAGTTAATATATCAAGCAAAGTTACCACTCCATTATGAAGATCCTCTCGATTAGGTACACATTTTTTATATAATAAGTATTATGCCTAGTATAAATGGAGTGAGTTGGCATGCACCACTTGGTCAGAACTATGAGTGGCCCATGCATTTAAGAGAAGGACGGGTTATCTCTTTCTCATCAATAGTGATTTTGAGTTCTTAAAGTTGTTTAGATGGAAGAAGGATATTTGCATAAAGCAAGAGGCTCAAGACCCCACCTAGGGAATGTGTTTGAACTTACAAAAGGAGTGTAGCATTATGATATGAGCTAAACTATTCACAGTTCAACCCTTGAGAATTTCCAATGAGACCAATTTGAATCAAGAACTCACTCAATCGACACAAAGTAAACAAATTCTGAGGGGCCCTACTATTGTGAGAATCATCAATACTTCTTCATGAATCTCGTTAAGCTAAGTGAGATAAATGAATCTTACCCTAGATTTATAGCCCTTGTATTTTATAAATGTTGGAGCAATTTTTTTGGGTAACAAATTTTGGGGATTTGTGTAGAGGAGTATCGTGCAACAAGGTTAGCCAAAGGATAACACACAAAGGTGCGAAGAATAAGGAAAGTCCTTGGGAAAATTTTGTATGTATTATCCCATAGTAATGTTTACTTTCCCATAGTAATATTTACTAGCCCATAGCAATTATTTACTACGAAGGGATTTTGTAGATGTTGGATGGTATACAATTGCAACTAAAGGACATTGAGAGCAGGCTTTCTCGCATCCAAGCCAGTTTTACTTTAGGTCAAGCTATTGAGACCAACAACAAAGACATGGTGGTGCCTACTGAGGTGGAGACCTCACTTTCTTCAATTGCACTCATGTTTAAGTTGTCAATGTTTTTTTTTTTCTCTGCGTTTGTATAAATCTCTCTTAGCGTGCAAACTCTAGTTAAATGATAGTTAAACTGGGAACTAGACTGGCTTAGAAACTATATTTTTGCAATTTAATTTTGGCGTTAAACGATGCATGGGCAAAAGGATTATTGTTGCATCCATGATTTGGTTTCCTTCTGGTAGACCAAAAAGGGACAATAACCTTGAAATTATGTACTACTTGTAGTGTTCAATTAAACTTTATATATATATATATATATATATATATATATATATATATATATATATATTTGATTAATATTATATGCATTTTATTGGGTACATTTCTTCCACCTATTTTATAAAATGTATTTTGATTTTTTTTATTTAAATATATTTTTAAATAATAAAATATACCATTTTTAATTTTAATAGGGAATACATTTGCTTCTTTTCCATTCAAATAGAACTTTTATGCCTAAAAATCATAAAACCGTTGTATTTTATAATAATGAATAATTAAATTAATTCCGGTTCAAATTTAGTTATATATCTTTATTCATTGGTAAACATTATATTTTATTTTGTACGTTGTAGTTCATATATGTAATAGTTTCAACCAATTCAAACGTACAAAATTAAAATTAAATAAATAAATAGTCATATTTAATAAGTTAAGGTTAAATAGTAATAAGTAGTACAAATCTAAATTAAACAATAATTTATTATTTTTAATGAAAATTTGAATAAACCACTTTCCATATTATTAAGAAGGGAGAGGACATATCTAAATTTAAAAATAATTTATTATTTTTAATGAAAAATTGAATAAAACAATTTTCTATATGAAGAAAGAGAGTGATCTTTATATGTGAATATAACATTTTTTTATATTAAGAAATTAGAGACTTAGTTAAATTCAATTTGGTTTAAAGTGCTTATCAGTTAATATTTTCTCTTTTTTAAATAATTGTACCTACTTTAAAATTACTAAGAAAGGGACACGAATTTCATTTCTTGAGGAAATGGTTGTCTTTTAAATATTAGTCTTGATTGGCTGAAAGGGATTTAATGTGTTGATTGTGCATTGAGTGTAACTGAATGATGAAGGTCTGATCCCAAGTGTCTTCAGCTTAAATAATAAGAAATGAAAAAGTCAAAAAATTAAGCAGCATGGGTTACAGTGTTAGGGAAGGACTATGTGCGACTTGTGGAATAAGGAAGGTAGTTAATCTGTTAGAGAGGAAGTGGGGGAGGGAGGGGCAACACACACATATTCATTTCGGAGGAATACATGCTCCCTCTTGCTCTCATGTGCACACAAGTCGAGAACTATTGGCAGTGAAACATGATGTTCAGAGTTATTGTGTGTGGGAGAATGCACAGCTGAGAGAGAGATCAAATGGTCTCTAGCACTTAATGAAATTCTGAAAAAAGGAGTATAGTTGAGGAACCTAAGTGAAGCTTGTTGCGTAAATGGTTTAGAGAGCGTGATTTGTCTGTAAGGTTGAAGAGACACTAGAATTTTGTGGCTTGACGAACCTACTAGATTAGAAGAATTCACCTCGATGCTTGTCAGAATTGAAAGAACCACCAGGAGTTGCCTTGGGCTAAAACTTTGGTGCTTGACTCATTAACGAACCACCTGGAGAGTGATTTCTTTGCCATCTATAGTTTACCCACTAATGAACCTTCCTTAGAGTGGACTCTCTTCTTCTGAAAGTGAGCTAGAGTTCTCTATACGTTGAAATGCTAACATTACTGGGAATATGCCTGAACACTATGATTTATAATGTGTAGTTGGTGGATGGAGGTAGTGTGGCCTGGTGGCATCCTCTTCCAAATATTTTATTGGTTAAAATCCTCAAAAGCACCCCACCTCAAGTTTTGAAATCTTTCTCACAGGTGACAATTGCAAGAAAGACTTCACTGCAACCGTCTATGGTTGGGTGGAGAGTTGCAGCTGCCAACTCTAGTGTCAAACTCCAGATAAGTGTTTGTAAATGTCTTCTTTCTCATTAGGTTCATGATGAACTATTACATTGGTATTGCATGCACCATGTGAATGATTCATGGTTCACTATAATTGGAATGGGATATTTTGATGAATGTGTTATAATGTTGTAGTTTTTCGCTAATGCTCTTTATGCAAGAAATACGCAAATACACAAAAACAGGCATCTTTATGAGTGTTGTGTGCATTGAGTAATATCATTTATCTGGCATGAGCATTGGATGCTCATCGTGTGGCCTTAGGCCTGTGTTGATGTTATTTTTATGCTCACAGTGTGGCTTATGCTTGAAAATTTGATTTGGCATGAGTGATGATTGTAGCCCTGTCATAATGTTAACATGTGCCTGAATGTATGAATATGCCTGTCATATGAAATGAAAGGGGGATCTCATGTTTATCTGTGGAACGTTGACCTTCTAGTATCTTACTTTGGGCAATGTATACTTTACGGTTTCCCTTAAAATATTTTCCATGCTTAAGTGTTCCTCAACAAAGACTTATGGATCTCTGGAATGATGTCGACATGTTTCTCGCAAGTCATTAAGATTCAAGGGCACTGCAGAGCTCTAAGGGCCTAAATGGATAAGTCCCTGGTCTACATTATGCATTTCAGTCATCGAGATCCCAAGAAGGGTAACTTTGTCATAGGCTCAAGAGGGATTGCACCTATGTGTGCTTCATAAAGCTTCAATAGCGGGGGCTGAGTTTTGGTGTAAGTCCAAACATTTGCAGAACCATTGTGGTCAAGCCATGGTTGAAACCCATCACAAATGGCTCTTAACACAAATCAGGCAACAATCCTTGTCTCATACCTTAGCCTCTTAACCTAATTTGTGATCACGGCAGGGTGTATTGGGTCGTGTGAAGGTTGTCTTGAGGACCAGGTCGCTAGTCCATACGAGGACCAAGACATGTAAGCTCAGAGGTTGAACCTCGGTAGTTCAACGACAAAGAAAGTTTAAAAAGGGGTGCAAGATTATGTAAGCTCGAGTTGTGGTGGCGAACATGTGAGCCCGCCAAATTTTTCATTAACATGAGGGAGGACCCATAAACAAGTCAACCCGAAAGGTCCTCCCCAGAGAAACTAGCGAAAGCACAAAGTGTCAAGAATCAGGGTGATGGGCTCAGGTAATGGAAGATTTGTCGACAGCTGATGGCCTGTTAATATGTATATATGTGGCTGGAGTGCATAGGTGGATTTTATATGAATGACAAAATAAGTGAGGATCGTGAAGACCAATGTCGTGAATGGGTCAACAACTAATATACTATTGATAGGTGGTGCTGGAAGGTTGGCTATGGTAACATGTGGGTGCCACGTGGCAAGGTTGATGATGTGGTGCTCTCTAATTCTGAGGAATACATACTCCCTCTTGCTCTCACGTGCACACAAGTCAGGAGCTATTGGCAACGAAACATGATGTTCAGAGCTATTGTGCGAGGGAGAATGCATAGCTGAGAGAGAGATCAAATGCTCTCTAGCACTTAATGAAATCTTGGAAAAAGGAGTATAGCTAAGGAACCTAAGTGATGCTTGTTGTGTAAATGGTTTAGAGCGTGATTTGTCTATAAGGTTGAAGAAACCAGTAGAAGTTGGTGGCTTGACGAACCTGCTAGATTGGAAGGATTCACCCCAGTGCTTGTCAGAATTGAAAGAACCACCAGGAGTTTCCTTGCGCTAAAAATTTGGTGCTTGACTCATTGATGAACCACTTGGAGAGTGATTTATTTTCCATATGAAGTTTACCCACTAATGAACCTTCCTTATAGTGGACTCTCTTCTCCTGAAAGTGAGCTAGAGTTCTCTATTCTTTGAAATGCTAACATGACTGGGAATATTCCTGAACACTATGATTTATAATGAGTGTGGTTGGAGGATGGAGGGAGTGTGGCCTGGTGGCATCCTGTTCCAACTATTTTATTGGTTCAAATCCTCAAAAGCACCCCACCTCAAGTCTTGGAGTCTGGCTCAAGGGTGAAAATTGCAAGTAAGACCTTGTTGCAACTGTCTATGGTTGGGTGGAGAGTTGTAGTCCCTATCTTAGTTGCGAACTCTAGCGTCAAACTCCAGAAAAGTGTTTTTAAATGTTTTCTTGCTCATTAGGTTCATGATGAACTTTTACACTGGTATTGTATGCATCGTGTGAATGATTCATGGTTCACTGTGATTGGAATGGGATATTCTAGTGAATATGTGCTCTAATGATTTAGTGTTGCGCTAATACTCTTTATGCAAGAAATACACATATACACAACTACAACCAATTTTATGAGTGTTGTGTGCACTGATTAATATCATTTATGTGGCACGAGAATTGGATTCTCATCGTGTGGCCTCAGTCCTGTGTTAATGTTCTTTTCATGCTCACAATATGGCTTATGCTTGGAAATTTGATTTGGCATGAGTGATGATTGTAGCCATCACATAATCTTAACATGTGCCTAAATGTGTGAATATTCCTGTCATATGAATTGAAAGGGGGATCTCCTGTTTATCTGTGGAGTGTTGATCTTTTAGTATCCTAATTTGGGCAATGTATGCTTTATGGTTTCCCTTATAAGCTTTTACATGCTTTTTTTTTCCTCAACAAAGACTTATGGATCTATGGAATGATGTCGACACGTTTCTCGCAAGACATTAAGATTGAAGGAGATTGCGGAGCTCTACGGGCTTGAATGGATAAGTTCCTGGTCTTTATTATGTATTTTAGTCATCGAGATCCCAAGAAGGGTAATTTTGTCTTAGGCTCTAGAGGGATAGCACTTGCGTGTGCTTCATAAGCTTCAATAGTGGGGGTTGAGTTATGGCGTAAGTCCAAATGTTTGCAGAACCATCATGGTCGAGCCATGGTTGAAGCCCATCACAAATGGATCTTAATGAAAACCAGGCGGCAAGCCTTATCTCATACCTTAGCCTCGTAACATTATTTGTGATCACGGTGAGATGTATTGGGTCTTGTGAAGGTTTACTTGAGGACCAGGTCGCTAGTCCATACGACCACAATGCATAAACAAGCGTGAAGCTAGCATAATGAATGACCGAGATTTAGTGAGAGAGATCAACGATTAGGCAAGAGCCTAGAGTGACGTAACCAGAGGTTATGCCCCAGAAACTCATAAGAAGTTGTGCACGAGGGAGGTTGGGCTGATGAGGACTAGGTTAGCATGGCAGGGCTACTAGTGTGGGGTAGGCCAAGATGATGTGGTGGCCATGCATTGGCCAAGAGAGATTTGATTCCTGCGTAAAGAAGGGGTATCACAACATTGGGTAGTGGTAAGTGGGACTCACATAGACAGGAATTTTAGCGTCAACCAATAGGAAAATTCACATCCCAGAGTCTGTCTCCCAGAGGTGGCCTTGCACAGTGCTGTGGGAAAATGAGAGCATTGTAGCTGTGAAGATGTGGACTTGCCAAGACATGTAAGCTCAGAGGTCGAACCTTGGTATTTCAGCGACAAAGAGAGTTTATAAAGGGGTGCAAGATGAAGTAAGCCCAGGTTGTGGTGGAAAACCTGTGAGCGCGACAAATTTTTCATTGGCGTGAGGGAAGACTCATAAACAAGTCAACCCGAAATGTCCACCCCTGAGCAACTAGCGAAAGCGCAAAGTGTCAAGGATCGTGGTGTGGGCTCAGGTAATGGAAGGATTGCCAACAGTTGATGGCCCGTCAATATGTATATATATGTGGCTAGAGTGCATATGCAAAGTTTATATGAATAACAAATATAAGTGGGGATCGTGAAGACCAATGCCATGAACGAGTCAACAACCAATATACTATTTCCAGGTGGTGCTGGCAGGTTGGTTAACATATGGGTGCCACATGGCAAGGTTGATGATGTGGTGCTCTCTAATTCTGAGGAATACATGCTCCCTCTTGCTCTCACGTGCACACAAGTCGGAAACTATCGACAGCGAAACATGATGTTCAGAGCTATTGTGTGTGGGAGAATGCATAACATAAAGAGAGAGAGATCAAATGGTCTCTAGCACTTACTGAAATCCTGGAAAAAGGAGTATAGTTGAGGAACCTAAGTGAAGCTTGTTGTGTAAATGGTTTAGAGAGCGTGATTTTTCTATAAGGTTGAAGAAACCATTGGATGTTGGTGGCTTGACGAACCTGCTATATTGGAAGGATTCACCCCAGTGCTTGTCAGAATTGAAAGAACCACCAAGAGTTGCCTTGGGCTAAAAATTTGGTTGTTGACTTATTGATGAACCACCTGGAGAGTGATTTCTTTGCCATCTGTGTTTTACCCACTTTGGTTGTTGACTTATTGATGAACCACCTGGAGAGTGATTTCTTTGCCATCTGTGTTTTACCCACTAATAAACCTTCCTTATAGTGGACTCCCTTCTCCTGAAAGTGAGCTAGAGTCTTCTATATGTTGAAATGCTAACATGACTGGGAATATGCCTGAACACTATGATTTATAATGACTATAGTTGGTGGATGGAGGCAGTGTGACCTGGTGTCATCATGTTTCAACTATTTTATTGGTTCAAATCCTCAAAAGCACCCCACCTCAAGTTTTGGAATTTGGCTCAAGGGTGACAATTGCAAGACTTGGCTGCAACTGTCTATGGTTGAGTGGAGAGTTGTAGTCCCTATCTTAGTTGCCAATTCTAGCGTCAAACTCCAGATAAGTGTTTGTAAATGTTGTCTTTTTCACTAGGTTCATGATGAACCATTACATTGGTATTGTATGCACTGTGTGAATGATTCATGGTTCACTGTGATTGGAATGGGATATTCTCATGAATATGAGCTTTGATGTTGTAGTGTTGCGCTAATGCTCTTTATGTTAGAAATACACAAATACACAACTACAACCATCTTTATGAGTGATGTGTGCACTGAGTAATATCATTTATGTGGCATAAGCATTGGATGCTCATCGTGTAGCCTCACGCCCGTGTTAATGTTATTTTTATGCTCACGATGTGCCTTATGCTTGAAAATTTGATTTAGCATGAGTAATGATTGTAGTCCTCTCATAATGTTATCATGTGCCTGAATGTATGAATATGCCTGTCATATGAACTAAAAGGGGGATCTCCTGTTTATCTCTGGAATGTTGATCTTCTAGTATCCTACTTTGGGCAATGTATGCTTTATGGTTTCCCTTATAAGTTTTTCCATGCTTAATTGTTCCTCAACAAAGACTTATGGATCTTTGGAATGATGTCGACCTGTTTCTCGCAAGTCATTAAGATTCAAGGGGACTGCATAGCTCTAAGGCCCTGAATGGATAAGTCCCTGGTCTACATTATGCATTTCAGTCATCTATATCCCAAGAAGGGTAATTTTTTCATAGGCTCAAAAGGGATAACACGTGTGTGCTTCATAAAGCTTCAATAGAGGGGGCTGAGTTTTGGCATAAGTCCAAATGTTTGCAGAACCGTCGTGGTTGAGCCATGGTTGAAACCCATCACAAATGGCTCTTAATGCAAACCAGGCAGCAAGCCTTATCTCATACCTTAGCCTCTTAACCTTATTTGTGATCACGCGGGATGTATTGGGTTGTGTGAAGGTTGAATTGAGGACCAGGTCGCTAGTCCATATGACCACAACGCATAACCGAGCGTGAAGCCAGCATAATGAATGATCAATATTTAGTGAGAGCGATCAACGATTAGGCAAGAGCCCAGAGTGACGTAACTGGAGGTTATGCCCCGGAAACTCGGAAGAAGTCGTGCATAGGGGAGGTTGGGCTGATGAGGACCAGGTTAGCGTGGCAGGGCTGCTAGCGTGGGGTAAGCCAGGATGATGTGGAGTCAATGCATTGGCCAATGGAGATTTGATTCCCACGTAAAGAAGGGGTATCATAACATTGGGTAGTGGTAAGTAGTTGGCTACTATAGGAGGTTAATCACAGACTTCAGCAAAGTGGCTTCCCCATTGTTTGGACTGCTGGCCGAGGATTCTAAATTTTGTTGGTCAAATATTTGCCAATAGGATTTTGATATCGTTAAGGAAAAACTGACCATTGACCCTATACTTCGAGGTCCCAATTGGGCTCTTCCCTTCCATACCCATACTGATGCATTAGATAAAGTTGTGGGGGAAACCTTGGGGCAATTGGATGCTAAATTACCCTATGCCATTTATTTCATCAGCAAAAACATGTCTAAGGCCGAACTAAACTATACTGTCACCGAGAAGGAGATTTTAGCTATTGTCCATTCCTTAAATAAATTCAGGCATTATATTACTCGGTATCAAAATTTTGTGCATACTGACCTTGCAACAATGAAATATTTAATGAACAAATATGATGTTAATGCTAGAATTATTAGATGGTTATTATTGTTGCATCTGTTTTATTTGACCATTGTTGATAAGTGAGGAAAAGAAAATGTTGTTGCAGATTTTTCCTATCTAGACTCACTTTGCCTGCAGATGAGGAAGGGATGGTTGATGATCAGCTTCCGGATGAACACTTATTTGTTATCTCAACACTCTCTCCTTGGTTTGCTGACATAACCAAATACCTAGTTGCTGAGAGGTTTCCTCCAAACCTTTCAATCTAAAGAAAAGAGAAGAATTGTAAGAAAGAGCACCCCTTTCACTTGGATTGGTGGCAATCTCTTTAAATTGGGACCGGATCAAATCCTCAGGAGATGTGTTAAGGAAGAGGAGGTCTTTGACATCCTCTCAGCATGTCATGATGGGCCTTGTGGGGGTCATTTTTCTACTAAGAGGACAACCTTAAAATCCTTGCAAGCTAGCTACTATTGGACTACTCTTAATCAGGATGCGAGGAGATACACTAGTATATGTGATCAGTGTTAGAGGATGGGGAAACCTACACCGAGGGATGAAATGCCTCTACAACCTCAGGTGGCCCTGGAGCCATTTGACAAGTGGGGCACGGACTTCATTGGACCCATTGATCCACCATCCGGGAAGAAGAGATTCATCATAGTCTGCACTGATTACTTGACCAAGTGGGATGAGACAAGGTATGTCAAGGCAACAACAGAAAAAAAAAGGTCGCTGAATTTTTGAGAGAAAATGTGTTCTACAAGTTTGGATATCCCAAGGAGGTAGTCCTCGATCAGGGGGCTCAATTCACATATCATCTCATTGAGAACCTCATGAGGTAGCACAATATCAAGCACAACACTTCTAATGCCTATCGCCCTCAACCAAATGGGCAAGTGGAAGTGAAAAATATAGTCGTAGAGAACATCCTTACCAAAGTTGTGAAGATCAGCAGAAGCGATTGGGTGGATATATTGGTGGAGGCCACTTGGGCTTACAACAACACCTGGAATACAACTATAGGGTTTACTCCATATGATCTAGTTTATGGGAAGAATGCT
The DNA here is from genome assembly GCA_034641835.2 of Pinus albicaulis. NCBI lineage: Eukaryota > Viridiplantae > Streptophyta > Pinopsida > Pinales > Pinaceae > Pinus > Pinus albicaulis. The sequence goes on from CM076574.1 coordinate 790,921,980, forward strand.
TTGTTTTCCATTGAATTTGAGTATAACACCCTCATAATGGAAACTCAATTGGATTTGGACATCAAAAAGGCACAACAAGGAAGAATGCTTCAGCTAAATGGTTTGGATGAGTTTAGTATGCAAGCCCTCCTTCATACAGAAGTAATCCAGCTATAAAGAAATGTTTGGCATGACAAGCACATCAAAGAGAAGATATTTCAGGAAGGGGATTGGGATTTTCTCTATGAATCCAGATTCAAGGACTTTAAGGGAAAGTTAATGGCCAGATGGCTATGACCATATCAAGTAGAGAAATTCCATGAAAATGGGGTTGTTCAAATAAGAACCATAAAGGGTATCCCTCTTCTTGTTAATGGTTGCAGGCTAAAAATGTACAAAAGGCCCTTGTCCAAGGAAGAATTCATCAACACAATCAACAGAGAGGTGAATATAATTTGAAGCCTCATAGCTTCCTGTCCCTCACCTTCCTAGGAAAAATAAATAAATAAAGAGGCCTGGGTGAAAACCTTTCTGAGGCATCCAAGGCCAACTACAGGGTTGAAAACCTCCATGAGGCAATCTTGGAGCAAACAAAAAAACAAAAAACAAAGGAAAAGAGAAAGAGAAATAAATAGAGAAATAAAAGATCCTTGGGTGAAAACCTCTTAGAGGCACCAAATGCATGCTTGTGGGATAAAAACCTTTGCTGAGGCAGCCCACCTGCCTCCCAAAAAAAAAAGAGAAAATAAAAGTACAAAAAAATCAAAAGAATAAAATGGCACCAAGGCACTAACCTATTTCTATTTTACAGGTTGTGGAACAGAGATAATATGGAACAGGGAGCTACATTCCTCCATATCTCTCTCTCTCCCTCCTTTACCTACTCACTCCACATGCAACCTGAACACTCATTCCTCCATCAAATTCTACCAGCAAGTGAGAAAAATTTTCAAATTTTCTCCTATCTTTGTGATGTTACAGGATGTCCTAGGCAGCTACAAGAAATCCTGTAGTCCTACAAGAAGTCCTGAGAATCTACAGGAAGAAATCCCAATACTGGATGCACTCACCCAAAGCTCTCTGACCCTAGAAAAGGCATGAAAAATGATTACCCCACCTATGCCTACCATCCCTAACCATCATTTCATCCCATGCATGAGAATTTCCTTGCCTAACCCTCTATTATTCCATTGTGAGACAACTTGTTTTAACACAAACACACTGTAATATCCCTTTCAAAGTATTTTATAATTTTTTCCAAAAAATTAACTCAACCAAAATTTCTCCGTTAAATTATCATGCATTTAACAAAATATTGCCATGTAAAATAAAACATACAAGTACATGAAAATCCATAACACCATAATGCAGGAAATAACTCATCTTTATTATAATATAATTGGGGTTACATGCTGGAATGAGAAATATCTGAGATAACTAAAATAAAACTGGCCTCAAGGATTTGCTGCACTGTGCTGGCCTCCAAAACTGAACTGACGCACTCTCCCTCCGGCAACAGCCACCACTGAATCCATTGAAAGACAATGAAGCATCATTTGAAGATCTTAATGATCCTCACTCCAATATCCCTAAAGCTATGTGAAACCCCTTAATGAAGTCTCCTCAAAGAGAGTTGCGTTTCTTTCCAACACTTGACAACACACCCAAGGGTTTCTATCCTAGGGCTACCAATGAAGTAGAGAACCAAGTTCTCAAACCTCTCACACAAGAAAATGATCCAATCCAAGATATCCCTTAATTTCCTCCTCCTTTTCTTTTATAGATCTCATGGATCCTTCTAGAGCCTTATTTATTATTATTTTAATCATGGAGCACTTTTCCCTCTTATTTTCCAATTAAAATATTCCTTTTTAATGTCAGAAAGAGCGAACTGGCTACCATGTCTCGTCAAGTCACTGAAACTCATGTTCAACCACCCCATCATGTAAGTATTCCTGTTCGGGTTCCAACAAGCTATTGCACTAAGGTGTTATATCACGAATTCCTCTCAGAATTCCACCTTGAGCATAATTAATTGAGTTAAGCCCAAAAATAACTCAATTTTCCGAAAGTTGTTGGAATGCATCGGAACGAAAGGAAAACGGTACAGATGATTGAATATGGCAATCGAATGCCACTGATCCTCATAGAAACTCCTCAAAACTCCTCCAAAAAAACCTGGGCCCGCTGATGACACCAACTTGTACCTATGACTTGTCTGCTCCTATCTCTAGAAGTCCATCCTAAACTTGTCATAGGTGACCAGAAAAAGGAATATTACAGACCTTCCACCCCAAGATTGCTTGCCCTCAAGCAATCCAAATATGTGGGCTACCCTGTTGGCTCGATGCAACTGAGACCCAATGCCCAAATCCCATACAAACCCTTGGGTGCTGTTATGCTCCTGTGGAAATTCACCTGCAACAGACCCCTCAATGTTGGGATCCCAAATTGATCTCTCACCGTACCTATCATCAATCAATCCTCTCGAATTCCAACGCCACCATTGCCAATCATTGCCCAAGTCCCATGGCTCGGACCGTACATTGTCTCTAGCGGTAGTTGCCACCCCATGAAGCGAGGACCAACTCAACCACTCTCTCCAATCCAACCTTCGGTCTAAGACGAGGTCAATCCTAATCTGTAGATGTCGAGCTAGTCCTACTGAAATACTGATGAACTGTCAGTCCACAATCCATGGCCCAATGGAATATGTAACATCTCTCTCGTTCCAGTACTCCTGTCAAAATGTACCCGGGACTAAGAATGATACTCTGTCAATAGGATACCAACTTGTCACCTCTCTCTAGTCCAACTCCTGACTCGATCTCATGCTAACCCTGCTCTCCTAAAGTCGGGATGGAATGCTGAAGAACTGTCAACTTGTGCCCCACTGCCAAGTGGAAGTTGCCACATCTGTCATGTCTAAGGGTCACTGCTCTGCTATGCTCCCTACGTAGAAGAACATACTATCAATAGGGTACCAAATCATGATCTCCCACCAATCTATTTCGGAAGAAGAATCAAATGCAGTGACACCTGCATACAGAACAAGTTTGTCATGAGGTCGCTAGTCCATACTCAAATCGTGTTGCCCCATCTCGTCTGTCGACGAGATCTGGCTGCAGAAGAAGGCCCCTCTCTCTATAATGGGCCAAAGTAGGCAAGATATGCTACAAGCCCCTTCGATGTACTCCTAGAGAGTGCTGCTCCTTGGAAGTACTGTAGCTCTGCTGACTGCATGTGCATCTATCTGCACCTCATCAGTGGGTCGGCCCTAAGATGGATGCACCACCATCTCTAATAGCTCCTCCCTCTCCCGATCAAGAATGTTCCTACTATCTACTAGCCTCCCACAGAACTTCCCCATCAACCTCCAACATCTCTTGAGGATAAGTATATGAAACTACTGTACTAGATGTCTATGCATCTGTCTTCTCCTCCTCAATGGTTGACCCCAAGGTTAGCCACATATCCATCGCAGACTCAATGTGAGCCTCCATCTGGCTCTCCCCCAAAGGACTATCATGCATGATGTGCATAGAATCCTCCTCAAGTGACTCATGCTCCACCATATGCTACTTCGGCTGAATCGTCACAAGTGACTCATCATCCTGAATATCTCCCATAGAGTCCCCTAACTGCTCACCATGCACTCTGGAATACAAATCAGGCCTACTATCATCAACTCCACATGACTTCTCATGCTCCCCGTAAGCATCCTCATATGACCCCATGGACTCATACGAATAAGGGTTTGCATCCTAACATACAGAAGGAATGTCCTCCTTCTCTACCTCTGCCACCTCATCTGCATCTCTCAAGCATGAGTGATCAGACGCCCAAGGTTCTTTGCAGATGAAGAAAAGTCCCTTCCTCCTCAGCTCATTCTTGATGCTTGATCCACCAAACTAGAGCAGCTCCTCCCTGGTCAACTGTCTCCTGAATAACCCAATATGTTGCTCAACCAACCCTTGGGCTAGCTCATAAGCAGCATGTGAGACCAACTGCTTTCTCCTCCAAATGCTCAACAACCTAGTCTGCACCTCCCGACAAATGGCATCACGGTCTCTCATTCATGACGACAAGATGGACTGCATGTGTGTTATGACTGTCTCAGAATGATGTCTCCTAATGTTGAAGAAGCATCAGAACATATGCAGAATCAAGCCATCACACTCAAGTTCAAACATGACCTCATAAGTCCGGGTCATGGCCATGACTTCTAAAACCTTAAGCTTCCTCCCAAATGTAGAGCATGCACTATTGTCCAAATCCTGAAAAGTTTCTACTATCAGTCTGAAACTCTCTTCATAACATCATCATTGTAGGGAGGAAAGGGTGTTGCTATCCTCAAAATATCACTGAAACAAGAGGTAGCTATAAGCTTGACTCTCTCACTTGGATGTTCCAAGAATTTGGCTTGTACAAATGCAAGCATAGATGGCTCCAAAGCCCAATTTAAACTCCAGTCAAATTGCTCTATCTTTGAAAGACTGGATTCCAGTTTCTCCAACATGGGAAATTCATTTTCTGATCTTCCACTTTTTAAGTCCATCCCAAGTGCATAAATCCAATTTCCCACTTCTCTCTCCTTTTGTAAATCACTCGGATACCTTTGTTGGAGTAAACTAAGTATCTTCTTGGAGAAGGGTCCGTTTTTCTGCTTGGGTTCTTGGTTCATAGAAGCATTGTGGTTTAAGGCATCGACTATTGTGTTGTTATGTGGGCTTATGAGGTGTTTTAAAAACCCCATTGTTCAACAACATAGATGGAAGTAACAATGATTTAGCTAAAATCAGTTAGCCATGAACATGACAATAGAAAGCTACCACATCAACATGTGAAAATGCATATGTACTCTAGAAGCCAATTCTACTCACCCCTCATGACATTCATTGACCACTACAAAAACAGTTTTTTTTTTAACTCAGTACACAACATATAAGCAGAGGGTAAATATTGACAGCAAGATAGACAAACTCAGCTCACTACACTTTATGGATTTCCTACCACAATGATAAAAATGGCTTTTGACACCAACTCCACAAACTGGCCAAATTTTATTATATGATAATGTTGTGGTACAAATTAGTTGGAGAAAATACACCTGGACTTGCACAAGGCAAGCTACAAGCACCAGGTGATGAGTGCAAGAAAATATAACTGCTCCAATAGCAAGGTCCTCCAGAAACTGCGCTTCTCCTCCAAGACTACACTGATGCCTGACTTCAGCCTCTGATTCACCCACTGAAAATTGCTCAGAAAATTCTAGGAATTTGGGAAGGTGATCCTTGCCCAAAACCCAAAAAGGTATCCTCTAATTTCAACATTAAAAATCTAACCCTTTGTAGTTTGGCCCTCTTCCAAACTACATAAATTGACTAAATGAATTATTGTTGAGAAGAGAGGGTTTAATAGGCAAAAAGGTGGCCAGTTAACTTGGCCACCCTTGACAGTGGAACTAAAAAAAATTGGTGGAGTTGCATGCCACATAGGGTTGTCACATTAGTAAAGAGGATATAACAAAAAGTGGGAGCTGATTACGAGGCAGGAGGAAATGATAGGCTCGAGTGGGGCAGACGGTCCAAATAAGGAAACCTTGTGCGAGGGACACATCAACACTACGCTCCAAGGGCGCTCGAATTAGCATAAAAAGTACTTTGGATCATTTCCCCTCACACTTTTGCTCATTTCGGAAATAGTTAAACAAAGGAAAAAGTCAAGATACCACTGAGGAGTCTCAATCACTGGTCGATTGTGCATGCAGGGAGTGCTATAGGAAACCCCACAACTGCTACAAGAAGCTTCAAGGAGTTCCACAAAATGTTGCGAAGGGACATGCAAGCCATCTCAAGTGTCAATTAGCATAAGAGCACCACACTTCGGTCAGGAACTTCGATTTACATAGGTAAGTGGCCATCACCCCCATTAAATTCATAAGAATTTTTCATGGAAGTTTACATATAATAGGGCCATAATTAAGGAAATTGAAGAAATTTTATGAGGAGATAGGGGATAAAAACACACAACTTGAAAATTGGAGAGTCTTAATGTCCCATATCACCAGTGGAATTTGACATGAAGCCACAAAAGAACACTATCAAACACAGTAAAAAAGAAATGTGGGGAGGTTTCCATAGGACATAACCTACAGGCACAAAGAGAATTAGATTGCACCCACCTATTGTAGACATCTTCAAACATCAACAATGATTGGGATTCTTCGAGCTCCTCAAAGGATATGATGATGAGGAGGCCCGAGAGTTTGCAATGGATTTGCACTCTCAGGCAGATGATGGTGCCACCATAGTGATAAGAGGGCTAGCCATAACTATCACCCCTGAGTTGATCACCAGAGTGACCACCTTACCCCTAGGGATTAAATGGAATAGGGAGGACATGGTAACTAGTGCTACTGCCAAGAAGAGCTTCTTTCTACCCAATGAGGAACACATAGAATAAAAGAATGGGGTAAGAAGGGAGATTTTTCCTTACCTATGGGATGAGGTGGCCTACCACATCATGAAGTACATCTCCTGTGAGGGCACACTAAGTGTAGTTTGTGGATAATATCATTTTAGGTTGCTGCATGAGTTGTGGTTCAAAGAGGATCTACCTTTGGATCAAAGGTTGAACATACCATATTTCCTCCTCCACTCCATCATAGATATGAGCCACAGGGTTAGGAAAGGAAAAAAATTATCACCTAGCCCATCATGGTCTGATCAAACTGATATTGGAAGATGCTCTAAACTAGCTCATAATTCATGTGTTGTGGTCCTGTTTCATTGACATGGACAAAGAGACTCTCATAGGGACACATAAAATCACCCTTGGAGAGACCCCTCCCTTTAGCCTTGGAGATAGGACACTAAAATAGGGGAAGAAGAGACTGAGAGGACAAAAGAAGAAGAAGAAATGGAAACAGAGGAAGGAAACACAGAAGATGTAGAAACGGAGAGAAAAAATGAAGAGGAGGAAGAGAAGGAAGAGGAAAAGATAGAAGAGGAGGAGGCTTTGAAGCCCAAGAAAACCACTGATATATCCCCTCAGCAAACCAATTTTTCACCAAGGAACATTGAGAAGGAAGTGGCTGCCACTTTAGCCACCTTAAGCACCCTTGTAAAACCCAAAAGAAATAGGTAGATTCCCATGTATTTCAAGATCAGGAAAAGCACAAGGGTGAGACAGGGGAGACCTCAAAGTCCAAAAAAGAGTCCCATCACCATTGAGGAGTCAACTAACAAGAGGGAAGAAATAGGGCCAAAATAAGGAAATATTCAAGAAGTCACTTACCCCAAGACAACATCCAAGACACCTGGGACATATGCAAGAAGGCACTTCTCTAGATTAGCATCTTTGAAGAAATCAAAACTGCCAACAGACCTCCAAGGAATAGAAAAAAAGATGCTACAAGAAAAACATGGTGTGTTATAGGAAAGATAGAGACTGTTATAGGAAAGTCATAAATTGCTACATGAAGAGCAGAATGTCCAAGGGGAGGAACAAAAGGAAAAGATGGAAGGGCAGCGTGTCTAAATTGAGGAACAAAAGGCACGGATGGAAGGGCAAAGTGCCCAAGTTAAAGAACAAAAGGCTCAAATAGAAGGGGAAAATGCCAAAATTGAAGGACATAAGGCACAAATAGAAGGGTAGAGTTCCCAAATTGAAAAACAAGAGGTACAAGGGGAGGCACAAATTGTCGGACAACATTGCACAAATAGAAGTAGCCTCTTCATAAACTATCCAGAAAAACATCATAGAACTCCAAAATCCTACCCCACAACCCAGTTTAAGCTCTTATTATAAATTCATTGAATGAGGGAGGTTGATCCCTGAGAAGTTATCCATTCCCCTCTTCTATGAGCTAGAAAGAGAAAGGGGGCGCAGCCACAAATGGATGCAAATGGCAAGATCCAGAAATGTTGAAGATGTGGGACTAATGGAGGAATAACTCAGTGAAATGGGGAGGGACTTGACTTATGTTAGGCTCAGAGAGTTAGTATTGAAAGGAAAATTGCAGGAGGTACAAGAAGAGAACATGAGACTGATGGGAAAATTGCAAAAAAAGTACAAACAAATTGCCACTATGGCATATCTTTGTATTGAGGCAATACAATTCATACACCCTTCAAATTCTTACGTCATCTATTTGAAAGAGCAATGGTTATAGTTTTAGATCAAAACCTTAGCACAATATAGTTCATTTCCCTTTCAAAATTGTAGGAAATTCATTGATTTCTGCAGACAAACCAATATGGAAGAGAGAGCCAAGTTGGCAGAGTTCTACATGCAAAACCTTATTCTAACAGATATGAACATCTGGGAGCCAAATTCTAGGTTGGGAGATATGAAGTTGATGGCCTTAGCATCTTGGGTGGCCAATGAAGAAAAAAGGGCAGAGGAAGTCAAGAGGGTGATGAGGAGAGAAGAAAAAGAACCCATCCAAATCATGGCAGAACTCATCAACCCTAGAGGTGTCATAAACAATCACCAGACAATCTCCAATGATGTTAACCTTGCAGATAAATACCTTGACACCCAAACACAAGCAATTGCACATTTTGATGACATCTCCAAATTACTGGAAGAGGAGAGTGTAATGGCATTTTAGAGAAGATGGAATGGGCTACCACTGAGCTTAAGGAACCTGGAGTACCATACTCAAGACAGATTGGGAGTTGCCTTGGAAAGAGGACCCTTTTACAAAAGAGTCATGTAGAGGATGAAAATCCAGTGGCTTGGATTAAAATTAAGCCCACCTTTTTTGTTGGGGCTACATAAAGGAAGAGAGAAAACTGAGGATCATAAGGAATGGGAAGAAGCAGAAAATAATGCATGGTTTTACCCACCTAAGGGAACCCCTTCCATGCTACCTTGGGATGTCAAAGAAGCTACCAGATCTTTGAAGGAAATCAAGGAGGAGGACTGAGTTTCTAAAGGATGAGCAAACATTTCAGTAGGGGGTGATGATGAGGGCCATCATTAGGTATATTTTAAGGGGTTATAGTGTCACCTTTTTAGCTTATTTACTCTCTCTCTCACAATTGATTACATTTTATCATATTTTTCTTAGTGAGAATGGCGTAAAAGGATTTTCATGACTTGAAGCCTAACATGGTTTAATTGCAGGAAATGAAGGAAATAATGCTATTTTTGAGTGAAATTTAACGTCAGGGGTCAAAGTAGACAACAAGGAGAAATAATAGGAAGGTTGACCACCTTCTTAACTCCTAGAATCAACCAATATATCCTTTGATCCTCCTCCAACAGTTTGAAGTCAAAGGAAGTCGAACAAGTGGATGATAAGAGGGAGCCAAACTCCACTTCTCTCAAAGATCAAGGGGACAAACACCTAATTTTTAGGGAGTTATTGTTAGCTACCCTTTTGTATAAATAGACAAGAGCAAGGGCTCATTAGGATTTGGATTTTATATGCAGCTATAGAAATCTTGGCTCTGTATTAGATATTTTTGACTTTCCTTGTTAATGTAAGAGACTGGTTATGAAATAAGAATGAGAATTTGGTTTATTTCTCACTGAGTTGATTTCAGAGAGCTAAAGCTTGTCGGTTAGGGCCCAATCCATGGGTTGCAGTCTCTCTTGTGTACATTTGTGTTTTTCCTTTATGCTTCATTAGTTGGTTAAATTCATTGCATTTTGGTAGCATCTGAAACATCAAACCTATGTTGATAGTCTCCCTCTCTCACCTCTTCCATTGGAGTTTGAGGAGGAAGTTCTTCCACCACAAACCAAACATGTTCAATTTATGATTTCTTGGAAAAGTTATGATAGATTTCGCTTTGCTTATCATGAGTATGTTGTAGATTCAAAGGTAGGTATATGTTTCAAGTGCATGAGTAATTCTAGTTAAATTCAGCTCGTCTTTTCCACTATTTCTATGATAAGTTTGTTGATGATAAATGCATAATTGGATGTCTTTTTTGCAGGTTTGGCTATAGCAGTAGAGAAGGACCCTTTCAACACTATCACTTTGAGTTCCAACCCTCCATCAGTCACCTTCCATTCAGTCACCCACAACCATGTTTTTGAGACCATCATTGCACCACTGAGAGAAACCTTTTTGGTCAGGGAAGAGGAGGTCTTTGACATCCTCTCAGCATGTCATGATGGGCCCTATGGGGGTCATTTTGTTGCTAAGAGGAAAACTTTCAAAGACTTTAAAGCTGGCTACTATTGACCTATTCTTCATCAGGATGCCAGGAGGAGATACACCAGTAAATGTGATCAGTGTGAGAGGATGGGGAAACCTACACCAAGGGATGAAATGCCTCTACAACCTCAAGTGGCCCTGGAGACATTTGACTAGTGGGGCATGGACTTCATTGGACCCATTAATCCACCATCCGAGTAGAAGAGATACATCATAGTCTGCACTGATTATTTGACCAAGTGGGTTGAGACAATGGTTGTCAAGGCAACAACAAAAGAAAAGGTGGCTGAAATTTTGAGAGAAAATGTGTTTTAAAAGTTTTGATATAATAGGGAGTTAGTCACTGATCAAGGGGCTCAATTCACATCTCATCTCATTGAGAACCTCATGAGGCAGCACAATATCACGCACAAGACTTCTAATTCCTATCACCCTCAAGCAAATGGGCAGGTGGAAGTGACAGAATAGAGCTCTAGAGAACATCCTTACCAAAGTTGTGAGCAACAGTAGAAGAGATTTATCATATGGATTGGTGGTGGCCATTTGGGCTTACAACACCACCTAGAGAACAACTACAAGGTTTACTCCATATGATCTAGTTTATGGGAAGAATTCTTTGTCTTCCATTGAATTTGAGTATAATGCCCTCAGAATGGAAGCTCAATTGGGTTTGGACATCACAAAGGCACAACAAGAAAGACTGCTTCAGCTGAATGGTTTGGATGAGTTTAAGATGCAGGCCCTCCTTCATACAAAATTAATAGAGCTATAGAGGAAAGTTTGGCATGACAAGCACATCAAAGAGAAGACATTTCAAGAAGGGGATTGAGCTTTGCTCTATGACTCCAGATTCAAGGACTTCAAGGGAAATTTAATGATGAGATGGTTAGAACCCTATCAAGTAGAGAAATTCCATGATAATGGGTCTGTTCAAATCAGAACCATAGATGAGGAGGGATCTCTCTGATTGTCAATGGTTACAGGCTAAAAATGTACAAAATGCCCCTGTCCAAGGCAGAATGCATCAACACAATCAAAAGAGAGGTGAATGTAATTGGAAGCATCATAGCTTCCAGTCCCTCACCTTCCTAGGAAACAAATAAATAAAAAGGCCTGGGTGAAATCCTTTCTAAGGCATCCAAGGCCAGCTCTAGGGTTGAAAACCTCCATGAGGAAATCCTAGAGCAAAAGGAAAAACAAAAAAAAAGGAAAAGAAAAAGAGAAAAAAATAGAGAAATAAAATATCCTTGGGTGAAAACCTCTTAGAGGCACCCAAGGTAGGCTTGTGGGGTGAAAACCTCTACTGAGGCAGCCCACCTGCCTCCCAAAAAAAAAAAGAGAAAAAAGATAAAGTAAAGTATAAAAAAAATCAAAAGAATAAAATGGCACCAAGGCAGGTTGTGGAACAGGGGTAATATGGAAAAGGGAGCAACATTCCTCCATCTCTCTCTCTCTCTCCTATACCTACTCACTCCAAATGCAACCTCAACTTGCATTCCTCCATCAAATTCTACCACCAGATGAGAATTTTTTGTGAATTTTCTCCTATCTCTGTGATGTTACAGGATGTCCTAGGTAGCTACAAGAAGTCTTGAGAATCTACATGAATAAATCCCAAGGCTAGATGTGCTCAGCCAAAATTCTCTGACCCTAGAAAAGGCATGAAAAATTATTACCCCACCTATGCCTACCATCCATAACCATAATTTCATCTCATGCATGAAAATTTCCTTGCCTAACCCTTTATTCTGCCACTGTGAGACAAGTTTTTTTAACACAAACACAAGGCCTCTTCTTTTATGTTTTTCCTCAACAACACCACTACATCAATATCCTGATACCACCCCCAGCATTTCCACATCCTTTTCTCACCTCCTCAAGGCATTTTGAGCTCCATATCTGTAACAAAGGGACTGCTACAGGAAGATGATCACTTCCTATAGCACACTTGTACATGCACCAGAGCCTTTCGACCACAATTTAGCATATCAAGATCATCATAGATATGTTGAAGATCTAATCTTGAAGATCACCATGGGACGCCAAAGAGGAAGCTACATTAAGAGCATCAACTTGAGGCCTCCATGAGGTATCTGCAAAAGACACAACAAATAACACAGTAAGCACCTCACTCAACAAATAAAGGAAACTTTTGATTACTCTAGTGCTCCATCTCTCTACATCAAGGACTTTGAAACTAATTGGTAACCAGGTAAGGCTCAGGTATGACTCCCTCACCCTCTTGCTATGCATAAATTGACTAAATGAATTATTGTCGAGAAGAGAGTGTTTAATAGGAAATAAGGTGGTCAGTTAACTTGGCCACCCTTGACAGTGGAACTAAAAAAAATTGGTGGAGTTGCATGCCACGTAGGGATGTCACATCAGTAAAGAGGAGATAAGAGGAAGTGTGAGATGATTACGAGGCAAAAGGAAATGATAGGCTCAAGTGGGGCCAACGGTCCAAATAAGGAAACCTCGTGTGAGGGACACATCGGCTCTATGCTCCAAGCTTGCTCGAATTAGCATAAAAAGTACTTTGGCTCATTTACCCTCACACTTTTTCTCATTTCAAAAATAGTTAGACAAAGGACAAAGTCAGGAGGCCATTGAGGAGTCTCAATCACTGGTCGATTGTGCATGCAGGGAGTGATATAGGAAACCCTGCAACTACTACAAAAAGCTTCAAGGAGTGCCACATAATGTTGATAAGGGACATGCAAGCCACCTCAAGTGTCAATTAGCACAAGAACACCACACTTTAGTTAGGAACTTCAATTTACAAAGGTATCTGGCCATCACCCCCATCAAAATCACAAGGAAGTTTCATGGAATTAGGGGATAAAAACACACATTTTGAAACTTGGAGAGTATTAAGGTCCCATATCACAGGTGGAATTTGACATCAAGCCACATAAGAACACCTATCAAACATAGTCAAAAATAAATGGGGGGAGGTTTCAATAGGAGAGAACCCACATACACAAAGAGAATTAGATTGCACCATCTTGTTCATACATCTTCAAAAATTATCAATGACTGGGGTTCTTTGAGCTCCTCAAGGGATATGATGATGAGTTGGCCCGATAGTTTTCAATGCCTTTTCACTCTCAGTTAGATGTCAATCCCACCACATTGATAAGAGGGCTAGCCATAACTATCACCCCTGAACTGATTAGTAGAGTGACCACCTTACCTATAGGGATCAAATGGAATAGAGAGGACAAGGTCACTAGTGTTGTTGCCAAAAAGAGATTTTTTCCGCCTAGTGAGGAACACATAGAAGAAAAGAATGGGGTAAGAAGGGAGAGTTGTCCTTACCCATGGGATGTGGTGGCCTACACATCTTGAAGTACCTCTCTTGTGAGGGTAGACTGAGTGTAGTTTATGGATATCATTTTAGGTTGTTGCATGATATGAGGTTCAAAGAGGATCTACCTTTGGATCAGAGGTTGAACATACCATATTTCCTCCTTTACTCCATCATAGATATGAGCCACAGGGTTAGGGAAGGAAAACATCATCACCTAGCCCATCCTGGTCTAATTAAAATCATAGTAGAGGATTACTTAAACAAGATTATAATTCATGTGTTGTGGTCCAATTTCATTGACATGGACAAAGAAACTCTAATAGGGACATAGTGCATCACCTCTGGAGATACCCCTACCTCTAGCCTTGGATATAGGGACACTAAAACAGGGGAGGAAGAGACTTAGAGGACAGAAGAAGAGGATATGGAAACAAAGGAAGGAAACACAAAATATGTAGAAACTAAGAGAAAAAGTGAAGAGAAGGGGGAAGAGAAGGAGGAGGAGAAGGAAAAAGAAAAGGTAGAAAAGGAGGAGGCTTTAAGGCTTAATACAACCACTGATATATCCCCTCAAAAAACTAGTCTTTTGCCAAGGAACACTAAGAAGGAAGTGGTTGCCACTTTAGCCACTTTAAGCACCCCTATAAAGCCCAAAAGAAAGAGGCAGACTCCCATGTATTTCAAGACCAGAAAAATCACAAGAGTGAGACAGGGGGGCCTCAAACTCCAACAAATAGCCCCATCACCATTGAAGATTCACCTGACAAGAGGGAAGAAAGAGGGCCAAAAGAAGGAAATATTCAAGAAGCCACTTCCCCCAAGACACCTATGACATATACAAGAAGGCACTCCTCCAGATTAGCATCCCTAAAATAATCAAAACTTCCCATAGACCTCCAAGGAGGAGATAAAGAGATGCTACAGGAAAAACAGGGTGTGCTACAGGAAAGTCAGAAATTTCTACAAGAAGAGCAGAATGTCCAAGGGAATGAAAGAAAGGTAGAAAGGGAAGGGAAGAGTGCCCAAATTAAGGAAAAAAAGGTAGAAATGGAAGGGCAGAGTGCCCAAATTGAGGAAAAAAAGGCACATATGGAAGGGCAGAGTGCCCAATTTGAAGAGAAAAAGGATCAAATAGAAGGGCAGAATACCCAAATTGAAGGACAAAAGGCACAAATAGAAGGGCAGAGTGCCCAAATTGAAAAACAAGAGGTACAAGGGGAGGCACAAATTGTAGGACAACAACCACAAGCAGAAGCAGCGTCTCCACAAATTTTCTAGAAAGACATCATAAAACTCCAACAACCTACCTCACAACCCATTTTAAGATCTTATTATAAATTCATTGAAGGAGGGAGGTTGATCCCTGAGAAGTTCTTCATTCCCCTCTTTAATGAGCTAGAAAGAGAAAGGGGGGCCACCTACAAGTGGATGCAAATTTCAAGATCCAGAAATGTTGAAAATGTGGGACTAATTATTATGCACCCTTGAAATTATTATGCCATCTATTTGAAAGAGAAATGGTTACAATTTCAGATCAAAACCTTAGCACAACATGGAAAAGAGAACCAAGTTGGAAGAATTCTACATGCACCACCTCATTTTGTCTGACATGAACATTTGGGACCAAACTTCTAGGTTGGGTGATATGCAGCTGATGGCATTAGCATCTTGGGTGGAAAATGAGGAAGCAAGGGTAGAGGAATTCAAGAGGGTGATGAAGAGAGAAGAAAAATAATACCTTCAAATCAAGGCAGAGCTCATTAGCCCTATAGGTGTCATAAACAACCACTAGATGATATCCAATGATGCTAGCCTTGTAGATAAATACCTTGACACCCAAGCACAAGCAATTTCACATTTTGATGACATTTCCATATTGCTGGGAGAGGAGAGTGTAATGGAATGTCAAAGAAGATGGAATGGTCTACCACTTAGCTTAAGGCACCTGGAGTACCATACTCCAGACATATTGAGATATTCTTTGGAAAAAACACCCTTTTAAAAAAGAGCCATGCAGAGAACGAAAATCTAGTGGCTTGGATTAAGGTTAAGCCCACCTTTGCTGCTGGGGCTACATGAAGGAAGAGAGAAAAATGAGGATCAAAAGGAATGGGAAGAAGCAGAAAACCCCTTCCATGCTACCTTGGGATGTCAGAGAAGCTACCAAAGCTTTGAAGGAAATCAAGAGAGAGGACTGAGTTTCTCAAGGATGAGAAAACATTTCAGTAGGGGGGTGATGATGAGGGCCATCTTTAGGTATATTTGAAGGGGTTACAGTGTCACCTTTTTAGCTTATTTACTCTCTCTCTCTGACTCTTTCTCACACACATTTAATTATACTTTTTCATATTGTGTTTAGTGAGAATGGTGTAAAAAGCATTTTCATGACTTGAAGCCTAACATGGTTTAAATGTAGGAAATGAAGGGAATAATGCTATTTTTGAGTGAACACTACAATGAAAAGACATTCAACGGATTTTTTTGAGGAAGCCCTTATAAAAATAGCCCAGTTATCTGTTTGTAGCAGAGGTCACTAGAGGAGGTTGGCGGGTGGAGGTTTTTGCGGATGTTTTTTTTGTGGTGCATTTCTCATCATAAAAAGCACCGGTGTGTTTTATTCAAAATGCATCGATGTGTACCATAAATTGCCACATCGAGACACCATGCTCTCTTCACAAACCCACCCGGTGCGTCTAAGTACTCCAACATACTGGTGCTCTATGTACAAACCGACCTGGTGCGTCTCTGTAATCCAGCACATCGTAACGATGTGTGGTGCGCCATTGATAAAACTGCCTGGTGTGTCTCAAAATCAAGCACACCGAAAAAAGGGTTAATTTAAAAAAAAAAAAATATCGGCCTTAAAAACCTCATTATTACTTGTTTAGTGCTCTAGACCTTCAAACACCAGTATGAGTTTGTCTTCTATGAGGCGCCCTGCCATCGGTGCTCCCATTGCCCGCATTACTGTCGTCCATTGCGCACTGTGTGGAGTTCGAATTTCAAAAATGTTGTACAATTTTTTTTTTGAATTCCTTAGCAAAGACGCCTCCTCAACACACAAATGTATAAGTAATCTACTTGTTTCTTAATAAATAAAAATTTTAGTGGATTAAAATTTCAAATTAACTTAAAATTAATCATTTAATATATATCTATATATATATATATATATATATATATATAATAAAATTATGTGTGGCGTGTTCGAGCCGTTTGGCTCACACCATTCGCAGTGCAACCTGTAAATTTACAGGTTGCACCGTGAACGGTGTTAACGGAAACTGCACCGGGTTCTGGTGCGATACCAAGAAAACACGCACCGATAAAATTTTAAAAATAACACGACGATGTGGTTGTTTATAGGACGGAATCATTGACTATGTAATGTTGTCAGGAGGGCGATGCGTTGACCAAACTAACCGCCCCGAGGCAGATAGTTTGTTCAATGCCCCGCCTAGCAGCAGTACATAGTCAACGGTGCGGTCCTGTAAACAACCACACCATTGACTATGTAATGTTGTCGCGCGAGTGGTGCGTTGACCAAACTATCCGCCCATGAAATATTTTTGTGTGGTGCGTTGACCAAAGTATCCGCCTTGGGGTGATTAGTTTTTTAAATGCACCACACGAAAATATTTCCTGGTTTCGCGGTGCACGAACATTTTTCATGCACACTGGGCGCGGTGCATGATAAAGAAGTATGCACCGGTAATGGTGTGTTACTAATTTTTAGGGTGGGCAGCTAGTTTTTTCAACACACCGCACAAAAATATTTCCTGGTTACACGGTGCGCGAACATTTTTCATGCGCATCGGGCGCAGTGCGTGATAAATAAGTACGCACTGGTAACGGTGCATTACTGATTTTTAGGGTGCAATGACTGTTTTTTTAATAAAAATTATGTATATATATATATATATATATATATATATATATATATATATATATTTGTAAATACATTTCTCATTTAATAAAAAAATTATTTAATATGTGAATCATTCAGCGACGCCAATGGAGAGAGCAAAGGGAACAACAAGAGCATGTGGAGGACTGTTATAACGTGATTCAGCTGTGGGAGGCACAGGAGAGGGAAAGAATTTTGTACCCTTTCCCTATTACGGTAGCAACCCAGTTTCTCCTAAGGGAGGTAGGCCTCCTCAAGTTCTACGAGGAGGCTACATCCCTAAAGGGGCACACTGGGTTATTGGGATAACTGATCTACAGGTGGGATGCCCACCGACAGGCTTTCTGGGTCGGTCCTCACCAGTGGTACGAGCCCACTGAGGAGGACATCTATTTTATTACTGGCCTATCTAGGAGAGAGCAGGATTTGCCCTAGTTCCCAGATGTCCCCGTCAGTTATGCAACAGGGACTCAGTTTGCATACTCCCAGAGATACATTAGGGATGATATAGTTTTTCCTACAAATTTGCAGCTGTTCGATGGTCACATACGCATTGTTTTGTTTGGTCTAGAGGAGGTGAGGTGCCTCTCACTACTACTGACGACCATTGCACACTATACTAGTGACGAGCAGCACATTAGTTTCCTGCTTTTATTTTATGTTGATTCTTTATTCCAGACGCCACAACTTGTGAGATGGTCTGCGTTTTTTTTGCGGAAATTTTGTACAGCATTAGATAGATGTCGTTCTCAGGCTCGTGGGAGGTTGACCTTCCTTTTTTTCTTCAGAGTTATTTTGTTTATTTTTTGAGAGGTTTATGGAGATGAGGCCTACTTTTGTTTGGCAACCTCGTAGACCAATGTTGCATGTACGGATGGAGATGTGGGGCTAGATGATGCCCAAGAGGGTTGTCTGAATTTCCGTCCAGGATATCTACTGATGCACTGGAGTTGCTAGTCAGTGTTGATGATCACTCGTTCGTGATGGTGTTGTGTCTGTATGCCGGTTTGGATTCACGAGGGTGCACCAACATCCTCTTCGCACAGGATGAGCCACCGGATGTGAGAGGTAATATTAGTGTTTTCTTTCAATTAATATAGTTTCATTTTATTGTCTTAATTAATTAATTAGAATAAAATTTATTCTAACAGGTTCTTTCGCATGTTTTATTAAATTGTTTAATGAAATTGTCTAATTATTGTTGTGTACTATATATTTTGTAGATATTGGCACATTCATTGGGGACATGATTCCACCCCCACTATATGATCTGGGTGTAGACCATGACGAGGAGATGGCGGAGGCGGCAGATCAAGGTGATAGACCTGATCCTCGGGTGCAGATACCTGCGAGGTGCAGCGTAGGGCGGGCACCTGATTCAGGATGGAGTTGGGCGACTGCCTGTATCGACTCTTGGTTGATGAGGGAGTCCACGACATGAGATGTATATTTGATGTTTGTGTTGTGATTGTTATACAATTCTTGTGTTTTGTTAGACGATCATGATCACGATGATTAGATGATTTTAGTGAAGTTGAATGTGTATTTTAGAATATGATGTTTGTACAATGGTTATCATGATCTTGATGTTTATTTTTAATATTAAATCATGATATTTATTAAATATTATGTATTTCTAACTGTAAAATTGTATCTTTGTAATTGTAATTGTATGTATGTAATTTTAATTGTAATTGTATGTAAAATTGTAAAATTGTAATTGTATTTGTAATTGAAATTTTAATATTATGTAAAATTGTAATTGTAATTGTATGTTAAATATTTGTAAGATTGTAATTGTAATTGTAATTGTATGTAATTGTAAAATTGTAATTGTAATTGTATGTATTGTCATGATTCAATTTTATTAAAATTGTAAAATTTGTAAAATTGTAAATTAATTGTCAATTTTGAACCATAACTACCGTAAGTAAAATGTATAATGTAAATATTGTTAAATTACCATAATTGTAAACTTGTAATTTTGTATGAATATAAATAATTCTAAAATAATAAATCTAGAATAATATGAAAACATAATAAAGTTTAGAAAATAATGCAAATAAATTCATGTCTAGAATTATTGTTATTTTATTATGATCTTACATACCAAAAATAATAGTATACATTAATACAATTTTTAAAATTTTGAAGATATCATTTACCCACATTTAAAGTAATCAAGTAGTTGTATTATTTTAGGAATTGACATTATATATATATATATATATATATATATATCTTGATACAGTGCATTGTTTTGGAGATCAACATAATTGGAAATTATCAAGTGAAATGATTTTAACATTAACACAATGCAAACCAATTAATTCAAAATACATATTATAATGTTTCGGAAAGGAGTCTTAGTTATAAGGTTAAGTCTTCTTCTTTATAAAAACCCATCTTAAATAGTATAGATGATAAAATAACACATGTACCATATCACTCTTTGTTCTCATGATCACCCTCATTATCTTCCATCTTGCTTGGCATGATAACACTATTATTCTCAAATATATGTTTTGATCTAGGGTCATGTCTCAATACGAACCACGAATCCCTATCCAACACATCTGGGTAAAAAAACACCCAGTTGCAGTGTTTGGGGAAAACATAAGGCTCCTTAACTTCATCCCACATCTTTCTAGAGTTGATACATATCAGCCTACTACCGCGATCTTCCTTTACATTATTCCAATCAAAGGTGTTCCACCACTTGCACCTAAAAATAACACATTAGAAAGAAGAGAGGTCCACTTCAATGATATCTTGTACCTTTCTGACGTAACCTAAAGTCCCTCATACTAGGTTTTGATCATGGTGGCTAGCTTGACTAGATTGATCGAACTCGACTTCCACTCCACAATATTGTGTCATGTGTCCACCATTGACATTTTCTGTGCGAAAATGGTGTCCATGTGCCTACATAGATGGGAACAAATGCACCTATAAAAACAGTTAAAAAATCATAGTTTCATGTGTCTTATAATAACCCAATTGTTATGTGTATTATTAAGTTTAAAATGTACATAAATAGATTATTACCGAGTTGTTTCACCCAATCCCTATGTTTAGCACATCCTCTTCAGCACGCGGGTAACGACTGGTTGCAGCGTATTTATTTTTGACTTGGTCAACAACCCAACTATTGGGGCATATAATTGGCATATTTTCTTTTAAATGATCATGGATAAGGCACACTTCTACCATTCAACCATCTGAATTATTTCCTGTCACTATCTCATTTCATCCTCTTTTGTTCATACAATGCGACCCATGGTTGTGTCACTTCAGAATTGTAAAGAACGAATTTATTGATTGCCTCAATTTATGCATTCCTTGATGAAATCAAACCGACATATAGTACATATGAGATCAAAATATAATTATACTTTGTGTAAATTTGAAAAAATTATAAGTCACTTACTCTTTATCAAACTCCTTTTTCCATTTGTTTGGAGAATCTCCACTTCTCTTTTGTCTTCATCCATTTCATCGTCCCAATTCATCACACCTGGTCAGTTGTCGATCTGCTTGATATACTCACTGGAATAATAGAAATACTCATACGATATGTACCCCTTTCCCTTAGACCCCTCGGGTTTTTCCCTTTGTTGAACAAAACCTTTCAATTTCTTCATGTACCTCTCTAAGAAGAACATCCAATGATAAGAAACCACCCCAACTAATTCAACCTCATCTACTAGGTGGATTAGAAGATCAACCTGCAAGTCCATGAAACTCGTCAACAGTTCTAAATATATGCATGGGATCTAATAACTGGGCAATATTAAGATACTCCCAATATGGGAGGTTATAAAAGATATATTTCCTTTTCATCCTAATGGTAAATTTCTCAACATAGGTTTCGAAAAATTTTGGATCATCAAACATAGGCTTCCCATTTGAATCAAACATTTCTATGAAATCCTTCTCCTTCTCTCTCTCATATGCTCTAAGCCATTTAGCTGGCGTCGTTATTACAGACCTTTGGGTTATCTCTGGTTTACCATTAAAAGCAGATGTTGCTCTTCTGTAAGGGTGTTCTTTTGGGAGGAATACCCTGGAGGAGTCATACACTGGCTTTCATAGGTCATTGGACCATCTAGCTTTCAGAGAAGGTCCACAACATTTACATACATAATACCCTTTTGTTACAAGACTTGCGAAATTATTGTATACAATATGCATGGAACGTTAAAGAATATCATGAAGATCAGAACAATTACAATGAATTAAATAACTAATATGCGAAAGGATATTTTACGTATATAAACAAATCAATAAACATGTAATTTACCAGAGAAAACTCCTAAGCCTGGATAATCACGTGTCATGTAAGAACATATGCCATACAACGTGAAACTCCTCTCTGCAGTGATGGGTCTTGATACATCGTATACATTTATTCCATCCCATAATTCCTTCAATTCATCTACTAGTGGTTGTAAGTAGACATCCATATTCTTCACTTGTCTTCTACCATAGACTATGAGAGCCAACATAAGATATTCATTATTTACGGAAAATCATGGGGGGATATTGTTATTAATCACTATTACAGGCCAAACATAATAGTTGGTTTTCTGGAGGGAATATGGATTGACGCCATCCATGGCTATGCTGAGTCGTAGACTTCGTACTTCATCCTTGAATTTTTCGGGCCATCTATCCTCTATATGCTTCATGTTTATTGAATTTGTTGGGATTCACATAACTCCCTTCTCACTTCTGTTGAAGGCATGCCATCCCTGCAACATAGCTAATTCTTCACAATGAAAGAGCCTTTGAATCCTTGGGATTATAGGCATGTGCCTCAATATCTTAAAAGGAGGACCACATGATTTACCCTTCTTTTTTTATTTATCATACCTGTCATGCCCACATTTCAGACATATCTCTTTGTCTGCATATTCTCCTATATATAAAATACAATCATTTGGACATGCATGATATGATATGTACTCAACACCCAACATTTTCAACAATTTCTTTGCCTCTTCGCAGCTACTAGGCAAGACATTATCACTCGGAAGAACCTTCTATTTGAATAACCTGTAGTTGGTCATGGACAATATTAAATGTACATTAATGCCGATAATTATTAACGTTCATAAAATTGGCCATTTGTAATGTTTATTGTGTGACTATATTTCTCAAAATATAGGGACTTGATGGTCAATTACCTCAAAATTTCCGAGAAACATGCGTTCGACAAGCCAAAATTTGCTTTCAAGTTATGCAGTAACATTGTTGTCCCGAATTGGGTAGACTTTGACTGACCACCAGGTCTAAAGAGAGGGGTGGTGGAAGCAAATTTAAGGCTTTCGAAAAAGGTATAAGCGATATGAGCATCATCCCCTAGCTGATCATCGTTCTGGAATGCATCTAACAACATTGTCTCCATGGCAATCGTATCCTTTAAGTAATCATCCATACCAACCTCTAACTGCCTCTATTGCTAGCTTGTGAAGAACTACTATTGTTGTAATCATTCCTAATTGGTGAATTTGGACGTAGTGGGAAATGAATAGGTGGTTGATTCAACCATTTTTGGTAGCGTTCATCTCTGATTTTTTCTCTTAATTCAGCCTTCTCTCGATTTGACATTGTCGTGGGGTGCAATAGAAGATGGTAGGTAGGTTGCTCATCATCACTAGAATCCTAATAATTTCAAAAAATATATTTGAACATGATTATTACAAAATCAATGATATCAATTAGTAAGCACGTTGACAATGCATGGTTAATTGGTTTGACTTTGAAATAATTACATTATACCAAACAAGTATTATTACCACCATTGTCCCAAGATTGTGGCTAGAAGATGGCATGCTACAATTGGCAGGGTGAAGCGGTTGTCCATTTTCATCTACCAACTACACCTTGCGGTATGCTGCTCCTGATAAGAGCTTCTAACCTTTTGGAGTTGTTTGAATATTTTGTACATATGAACTGAATTATGAATCTGCATGAACCTGCAAATTTGTATACATTAATTTTATTCAACTTATTGATATGGATATAAAATAAATAAAAAATCAATTAAATAATAAAAATATAAATAAAATATAATGTAATTACGTTTGGAGATGGATAGGGAGAACTCCACGATGGAATTTGGAAAATATTATGGAACGAGCTGAATTTTGAAGAATTGTTCATTTGATATAATTATGAGATTTTCTCCCTAAATCTAAGCAAAATCAACAATAAATTTTGTTGTGCATACCTAAAAGTAATTTCGGTGCCTTAAAAATGGACTTACCGTTATCGGTGTTAATGTACTGTTAACTGTACCAGTGTGTTTTAGTTACTGTGCACGAGTGTAGTTTTATTAACGGACGCACTGGTGTTGTTAGTTAACAAATGCACTGAATTTTGGGGAAAAAAAGTGCAGCTTTATTTTCTTGAAGTGAAAAAAAAATGGTAAATTGAAAAATGGGTGGCAAATTATTTTCGGAAATCTAATTTCATAAAAAAATTCTTTAAATAGTAAAATCTATTCATTGTTTCATTATTTTTTCAAAAAAATTTAGGGAGGGATTTGCATGAGAGACATACCTGGAGCAAGAGAGCACCAGAGCACTGTGGAGCAGTAAAATACTTTCGAACAACATCACTATTTAGAGAATCGGAATTTGAAACATCTTGTGATTCACACAGAAACCCTGTAGTATAGTAAAATTGTTAATTTGGTTTGTAATAATTGTTTTTTTTATAGTTTATGTTAGATTTAATACATGCATAGTAAAAATTTTAAATTTTACTGTGCATTTTCAGAAAAAACAAAACAAAACAAAAGAATCCATTCTTACGTTAAACCCTTGCTTCTTCTTGTTTATGTGACTTCACAATTAGGTCTTTTCATTTTAGATTTATAGGGTTTTTATTACTATATATATAGGTGTATGACATCTAACCTGTGGGAGCACTTACAGAGTCGGATCCCAATCCTTGTCGGCCCTTGCACGATTTTTTAAAAAATAGTTTTTTTTAATCGGTGCACATTGTTTAAAATAGTGCATCGAGGTGTTATTTTAGTATAGCACACCGCGACGCTATTGTAGTATAGCGCACCGGGCGCGTACTAACAAAAAACATTTCTTGATAAAATCAATTTTTTATTAATTTATGTTTGTGTTAATCTGTGCACCGGTTTTAATATAACACATTGGATCTCCTTGTTGACAAAGAGAACCATACTATGTTTCTACTGTATTGGCGGTGCGTTTATAAGAACCTACCGCACTGCGTTCGGTGCGTACTTTGCGAAAGGCGCGTCTTTTCTTGATTTTTTTTTTTTACCTGAAAAGTATGTGATTTATTTATAAAATATATTAATGAATGGTGCAAGTTTCATATTGATAAATAAATCGCTGACAAGAGTTCAAGTAACAAAAATAATGATAGCACATCCAGAAAAGCAAAAAAGGGAAGTTCTTTGTAAATTCTTTACAAAATTTATTATTTTTGAACTATATGTAAGTTTAACTAATATGTATTGTTTAGTGTGTATCATGCAGAGCCACAAAATGATGAAGCTCGATAAGATTATTTCTGATCTAAGACCAGAAGAGCGTAAAAGCTTGATGGAAAAATTACAAAAGGATGAATAAGGTGAATGAAAAAATACTATCAATCCAATATGAATTTCTTTTTTAATTTTCATTAATAATATACTTAAAAATATTAGATAACAAAAAATCTATTAATTCAAATATGTTTAATGTTCTACAGGGACCAACAACGAAGAAAATTAATGTTTTTCTAAGAAAAGAAAAAAAATAGAACATGCAAATGAGAATGAATTGCTCCTTGGCTCATTTGAGGTGGTGTTGGAGGTTAACGAAAGGGAGAAAAACTTTACAAAATTTTGAGGGATCTAGTGGAACGAATCTATAGACGTTCTTTCCACTTACAATAAAAAAATAAATCCAATAATTCCAAGAACCAAATTTTATTTAAACTACAGGATGAGTTTCCAAAGAATAATTCAATGAGACATGTCAGAATTTTAATAGAAAAAACGTACAACAACAAAAACGAAGGATTGAAAAATTAATATTCCTTTAAATGTTTTTCTAGAATTATATGTATATATTACTATAAAGCAATCATTTATAAATACCAATTTTGTTATATTTACTTTTCATATATCAATATCCAAATTAAATACTTTATTGTCATGTTACATTTTCAGGAAGATTATGAAAATCTTAAACAATGAATGAGTTGATATCATAAATATGCCAGTAGGAATGTCCAAAAAGGTGTACAAGGAGATGGTCAAAGAAATGGACATAATTGCATCGCACGAGGAGCCATCTCACCAACAACGTGCTTCAAATGTAATATGTAATCATTGAATTTTTCGATTAGATATAATAAATAAACAATTTAACATTAAATATTAATATTCAAATATTTTCTTGCAGAAAATAAAAGAAAATGGAACCCATTCAGCACATAAAACAAGACAAGGAAGAAAATGGTTGATATCTATGCTTGTGAGTAATTGTTACTTCCTTATAACAACTTAACTCGATTTCATTTTTGTATATTTTAAGTTGTTTCACAAAAATCATCATTGAATGTCTTCAAATAGGTACTAACACGAAAAGAAGAACCATCAGAAGAATTGATTGACATTGGGTTAAATATGTTAGTATATGTTGGCATATTATAAATTAATTGTAGAATTTGTAAGCATCTATCTTGTTTTACCTAGCTCTGTCTATAATTAATAGAAAAAAAAAATATTTTATATTAAACCTATGATTTTTTATGGGGTATAAAACTTGTAGGAAACAAAGTATGGAACTGCACCTACAAATGAAATGTTGAAAGATGACATGAAATTTGGTTTTGAAAGAATGTGTATAGTTCATGAGTCAATTCTTGCTATGGTACATTTCTTTTCTATTTACTTTGATGTATATTATTTAATGCTGCAATTTTCATTCTTCTCACCAATGTATATACACTCATTACACTTTATTTTTATGTTTGTAGATGGAACTTGAAGAAGAAGAAAACAATCAACACAATGAACAAAAAATTCCTCCAAATAACCTAAGTCATCGGAGTAGCTCGAGCAGTGACAATAGTTCCAGCGAAGAATGATGATCAATATGTTTGGATATCAAAGCAAGGAGTTGTATTCTTTGAAATATTTGTCTGTGAAATTAGAGATTTTGTTTAAGGTAATGGACATAGTTTCTTAATTGAAAGACAAAGGGATACCAATAACTGTCCCATTTTGTATGACAAAGAGCGTCTTATTCATATATATATATATATACGTTTTAATTTATTCTATCGTGTTCTCCATTGTCGTTGTGAAATGTTACACCATTGATTAAATATATGGATGATTAAATATTATAATTAAGAGATGTGAAATCTGATGATATGATATAATAAATTAATCCAAACATCACATTCAAATGCACTAATAAAAATTTAATTGATATGAATACTATTATAAGATACGTGTTGACTTTTGATGAATAATGAATTTTTAAAAATCACAATAATTGCATTGTCACAGGTTGATGTTTCTAAAAAATAGAAAATGAACACTGGTGCGTGTTAGTTATTGCGCACCGGTGCGTTTGTATGATACTGCGCACCAGTGCATTTCTACGACCTATGGGCACAACAAAAATACCAATACCAATTAGAAAACCCAATGCATTTTATCGGTGACTACCACCTGAGTAGTCAGATAGGTGTTGCATGCACCGGTACAATTTTCCTTTAACGCACCACTGTGTTTTTATAACTTAACGACCCGGTGCATTTTAACACCTAAATGGCTGGTGTGTTTTTACACCTTAATGGCGCTTGTGCATGCACCTTCCATCGGTCTGGTGCGTCTTTGTGGGTGACATGCACTGGGACGTTGCTAAACGCCCCAGGGCATCCAAAATTTGTTTTCCATCCTGGTGCTTGGTATGTTTACAGTAATGGTGTGTACATAGTAAAATGCACCAGTGCGTTTACACATGATGTGTGCACCGATGAGAAAAAACATCTGTAAAAACCTTCAGTCGCCCAGTTTTTTTTAGTTATGTTGAAGTTCCGTTAGAAGCTCCGTTAAAACCTCCGTCACCAAAAATGGATGTTGTAGATTTTTTTTAGACAAATTTGGCCAATTTTATAACACTAAAAACCTCCTTTATAACCTCCACTAGAGGGTCTTTTCCTTGTAGTGTAAATTCCATGTCAGGGCTCAGAGTATACAACAAGGAGCAATCATAGGGATTTTTACCACCTTATTAACTCCTATAATCAACCAATATCTCCTTAGATCCTCCTCGAACAGCTCTAAGTGAAAGGAAGCCAAGCAAGTGGGTGATAAGAGAGATCCAAGCTCCACTTCTCTCGAAGATCAAGGGGACAAACACATAATTTTTAGGGAGTTGTTGGTAGCTACCCTTTTGTATAAATAGACAAGAGAAATAACTCGTTAGGATTCGGATTTTATATGCAACTAGAGAACTCTTGGCTTTGTATTATATATTTTTTACTTTCCCTCTTAATGTAAGAGTCTGGTTATGAAATAAGAATGAGCATTTGATTTGTTTCTCACTGAGTTTATTTCAGAGAGTTGAAGCTTGTGGGTTAGGTCCCAATCCATGGGTTGCAGTCTCTCTTGTGTACATTTGTCTCTTTCCTTTATGCTTCAATAGTTGGTTAATTTTATTAAATTTTTGTAGCATATAAAATATAAAAACTGTGTTGACAGTCTCCTTCTCTTACCTCTTCCATTGGAGTTTGAGGAGGAAGGCCTTCCATGAGAGACCAAACATATTTAGTTTATGATTTCTTGGAAAATTTAAGATAGATTTCACTTTTCTTATAATGAGTATGATGTAGCTTCAAAGGTATATTTATGTTTCAAGTGCATGAGTGGTTCTAGTTAAATTCAACTCAATTTTTCCACTCTTTCCATGATAAGTTTGTTGATGATAAATACATGAGTAGATGTATTGTTTGCAGGTTTGGGTATAGCAGCAGAGAAGGACCCTTTCAACACAATCACTTTGAGTTTCAACCCTCCTTCAGTCACCTTCCATTCAGTCACCCACAACCTTGTTTTGGAGACAATCATCACACCACTGAGAGTAGCCTTTTTGGTGCAAGACATCCCTTTTGAGGGTTCTAAGCTTGGCCAAGGCGTTTGGTCATCCTACATTTCCTTGGATCCATATTTCCCTCACTGTTATAGGTCAATTTGGGCATCATTCCCAAAGACTAGTATGAAAAGGGTCTATCATCCCCTAATTTAATACTAACAGGGTCTATCATCCCCTAATTTAATACTAACAAGGTCTATCATCCCCTAATTCAGTTGCTATATTCCCTAAGAGAAGCCATATCATTTATGGCTTTGATTTTGAGATTTCCAATGTTTTAAATATAGATTATATGACCCATTGACTCATCAATGCTCCTTTGAATAGGCCTAAGTGCGTTGAAAAACACTTATTTCCATGCAAAGCACTTCCCAACACTTAAGGGTGTGTTGGTCTCCTGTGAGAAAATTCATCATTGTTTCAGGAATCTCCACATGTCTAGTGCCTTCTAGAAGAGCTCATAGGCGTCATACTTCGAATGAAAGTGTTCATCCATCACCACTAAACTTGGAAACATGTCTCACCTATTATTAGAAAGCCATTCAATTCCATTTATTGAGAAACTACCTTTAATTTCCCTACAAATTGAGACTCGTCTAAGTGATTAGGAAGGGAGAAATTTGTGTAGTGTTATGTTGTTGGATTATCAATTCTCGAGAGCTGGAGTATTGTTATGTTGTTGAGATGATGCTTGGTGTGATGAGGACAGAATGAAGTTGTAGCAAGTTGATGATGAATTGATCTATTGGTTGTAATCTTCTCCTCCTACTTTCTTAATAAAGGTATATGCTCATTTTCTCATATATATGCTTATATCTTGTGAATTTAATTATCAATTGTGTATGTTTTCTCATATCTAATCGGTTTGATTTGGTTAAGATAAATAGATATTGTACACTTGTGTGTTGTTTGTTTTTATCTATATTTGATTGCAGGTATCGATCTAGCGGCTTTAGTTGGATTGAGATCAATGACAACAATGAAAGAAGGAGAAAGAGAGAGAAACGATTAAAAGTAGGTTTCTTTCCTTTCTGTTAATCTATTTGTCTTAGAGAAAAGAATAGTTTTATTTCTTCTGTTGTTCTGAGTGAAGGAACACCACACTCAAGGAATCTATTTTATCCGTAGATTAGAATTCTGTATAACAAATTGGCGACTCTGATGTGGATAAATCCATCATTCCTGATGTTTCTGTCTCTGTTTACCATCATCAGTAGAATTTACTTCATTTTATCAGTCATTTGAATGAACATGTTGCCTCAGAAGTGTGTTTAATTTTCTTTTTTTCCAAACTTAGCTACACCCAATGCACTGTTGGTCAGGGTAAAGTGCTCTGCAAATCAGTGTCTCCCATTCAAGGGTGCTTTACAATGCACTGTCTGCCCTTATAGGGTGTGTTGCCCCCTCAACCAGCCAAATTACACCAAAATTTGTCTTTGTATTCAGTTTCACCCAATTGTTTGTTGTATTCTCAGATGTCTAATTGCTCTTAGAGACTAGTAAACATTACTTGTTCTTCCTCCTTTGGATAATTGTTTGTTCAATGTTTCATTAGCTGTTTTCTTTATCATTGGAAAATTAAATCCAAAGTTGTAAATTTTGCATTAGATCGATTTTTTTTTCAAAAATGAAATTTTTGTTCCATTCTTCATTTCCTAAAGGAAAATTGTCGTTCCATTCTTCATTTCCTAAAGGAAAATTGTTGTTTCATTCCTCATTTTCCAAAGAGAAATTGTTGTTTCATTCCTTGTTTCTCAAAAGAAAACATGTTTTTGATTGATTTGTGCATTTAGTTTCTTTTTACTCATTCACATTAAAGGAAACTGAAAAGAAAAACATGCATGTGCATTTAGAGATTTTGTGTGTTGCTTAGAAACAGATTAGGGAAATTTGCAATTAGTTTGTGCTCTTTATTGTATGCTCAAAAATCTGATTGCTCTATCCCTTTAGTAGCTAAGGTTTTCATTGAAAAACTAAATTGAAAAGTTTGCTTCTCATTTAGTTTTCATTTTAGGAATTTCCCATTACATCATGTAGTGAACCTGAAAGATAAATTGTTAAACAAGATCAACATAAAATTTACCTCAATCAACCTAAGAAAGAATTGAAATATTAACGATAACACTTATAAGGTCTAGGCTAGAGACATGTTTCGGCGTTGTTAAGCATAGAAGTTGTCGCTAACTTGTCTGCAATACATTACAAGTGTGATATCCCACTCCACGTACATAAGTATATTGGAGCTCGGCTACGTACCTTCGGGTATATAGGGCGGTGTTCTAGTATGAAAAGTATAAGGGGGTGTTCTCACTGTGTGATTTCACATTAGAAAACGTTATTACGGACTTGGGCCTCCATGTACCTTCAAGTATATTTTGGAGGACAACTTTAGGTTTCTTATCATCCATAGGTAATCGAGTCGGCTGCCTTGTAACTTGTGATACACCAAACACAGCATTCGGGGAGATTTCATGCTCATACTTCTTTGTTCGCTAGGAGGTATTCTGCAGCTCACAATTACTTTGGTAAACCTTTTTTCTAGTACCACCCTTTTATTTGTTTATTTGTTTTAGTAATAAATTCAATCAATCATCATGGAATAAGAACATCCCTTTCCTCGTCATTCGCGTAGAATAGCACTTAAACCACCTTTACAACTGGAAGCCATTTCTGGTTGGCGAAGGCATCCTCATTCTACTGAAAATAGTACCATCAGTACCTCTGTTGCATTATCTTCATCACATCTATCAGAGTCATCTCGATTCGTTTTTGCACATCTTGGTTTATCTACTGTCGTCGAAACGGAGTCCTCACATATACTTGTGGACATTGTACATAAACAGTGAGACGATACATCCAGAACCCAACATTGTTCAACTGGAAGTTTATCCAGATCCCATTGTTCCTTTACCATAACATCTAGATCCCGAAGTCGAAAAACTGGAAGTTTTTCCTGTATCGGTCGCTCCTCAATCGATCGTAGCCATTGAGTATTCCCTTTTATCACGTAGTCAACCACCTGAAATATATCTTGGGCCCAACAACAAAATTATTCCACCTGGTTTGATTTTGATTGGGGAAGAACCTCAATAAGAAATACGCCCTTCAACTCCAACTCATTTTGGGTCGGGGATTTATCTTTATGAGTCTATTCCTCAATTAACTTACACTGATTTTGTTGATTCCATTTCAATCCAAGTTCCCGTAGATACTATAGGGTATACACTGGGTCATTTGACCATGGCTGAGTCAACATCTATGGTTGTACCATCTATTACAGTTGCGACAACATCTACTGTTTCTAATCCGTCGATGTTTTCCACATCACCCGAGTCACATCTTTATGGTGGTCCGTCCATCCCACCAAGTTACCAATCATTATCTAGAACCTACTCTGATGCCTCCTAAAATCCATGGAATTCACCCATGTCATCTTCTAGTATCTTATCTATTACATCTCTAATGAGTACTGAACGGCTTGATCCTTTATACACGTATTTAGTGCAACATCAAGCTGGTCCATCTGGATACATTCCATCCAGTTCACTCTCGACTGGACTCCCACCATTTGGAGATCAATATATTCCATCTTATTATAATCCTCATGCTGGGGGGAAACCTATGGTCACCCATTTTGATATTAGTCTATCTTTTTATGGTCACCCATATTTTGGAATGATTGTTTGTCAATGGCAGCCTATCATGCCCGTTCAACCACAAATGGTTGTGCATTCATACCAACCGGTTCAACCTGTTGCGCCTACATCTACTCCACCTATTTAATACTTCATTACCCCTTTTACAGGCTTAGTTGGTTGTACCTCAACCATCTTAGGCGGATCCCTCAACCTATTACCCTCAAGTCTTGGGTCTCCAGACTCCACCTCCTTCGGCTGGTTTACAACAACCACCTGTATTTGGAATTTTACAACCACAGGCTGGATTAAACTTTTATGGGATGTCACAGGCTCCTATCGATCTTACCTATTCACAACCAGGTCCAAGCTATTATGGCTTGGGCTATAATCTTAGCGGAAAATCACCTTGGCAACCACAACCTCAAATTCCACAACAACCATTCCAACAACAACCAGCTTATCCAGGACTTGGTCAACAGATACCTAAAGCGTTTGGTCATCAAAATAACCCCTATATGGGTTACCAGCAGTAAATCTCTTATGTTGGTGCAGAAAGGCCTGTTGCCCAAGAAATTCCATCATATCCTGGTTATGCTCAACTTGACTTAAATCGATAGTTGCCTTTTTTAGCAAAATTAGAATTACCTAATTTAAGCCATCTTACCAACAATCCCATCAGCTATTCTCCTTGGTGGCCGGTGATTCCACACAAATTACCCTCTGAAATTCCTAAATTCAATGGAAACCCTATAGAAGACCCGTCAACGCATGTTATGACTTATCATTTGTGGTGCTCATCAAACTCCTTAAATGATGACTCTGTTAGACTAGGTCTTTTCCAGCGTAAGCTTACTAGTCCAACCGCGAAGTGGTATATTGAATTACCATGAGCTTCATTTGATAACTTCACTGCCTTAGCCACTACCTTCTTAACCCACTTCCAGTTACCCATATGATATGAAACTGGAATGGAACTGCTGACTAAATTTAAATAGAAAACTGCTACTCACATTTCTGATCATATTCATGAGTGGTGTCGTCGTCATTGTATGGTCAAAAAATTTGTTCCTAATTAGCTTTTGGATGAGTGGTTTATTAAGTCCTTACTGCCATCTATTACCGAGGATCTAGCTAAAGGCAGTGTCGCCATTGAAGAGAAAGTCATTGCTCATGCCCAACACTTAGACTTTATTTATACTCAGTTTGGCACGCTCTATGAAAAAATTAAAAACGCACCGCGATCAAATTTTATTGTTCCTCCTCCATCTGGTAAGGACTTTCATGTCAGCAATGGTATGATTGGTTCTGTAAATGCTCACACTTCTATTGCATATAATCTTGCACCTTCTTCCGAAATACATCTCGTGTCATCTGACAAAGGCAAAAGTGATAAGCAAATCGGAAGCAATAAAAAGGGGAAAGCGAAGAAAAAGAAACATTTAGCCCCGCAGGAATGAACACCTGATCAACAATCTGGAAATTATCGAAAACCTCATTACCCTTGCTTGATATGTAATTAGGAGCACTTTGTTCGAGACTGTACTCACCACGTCGAAGTCTCAATATTTCTTAAGACATCGACTGCATCAGCTATGTTGACAGATCCTTTTTTGAATCCAAACACAAACATGGTTGCTACGGATCCCGCTTCTAGTTCCCAAGTGCTTATTCTATTTGTCACAAAGCCAAAAACTAATGTTTTGGTGTATATGTGAAATAAATATTACGATAGTTAGGCTACTGATCAACCTACTACCTCGACCATGAATCTGTCTACTGAATCAAATCCGTCAACTGTTATTCCAGAGTTAACAATAAAGCCACCAAAGGGAGTCGTCCACAAATCGACATTCAATCCTTGAGCCCGCGCAGCTCAAAATTATAATATAGTTGAAGATTTGGCTTAGTCACCTTCAGCTATTTCGACACTTGAGATAATTCAAAATTGTCCCTCCCAGAAGCAGGCTTTGTTGTCGACAATTGGTGGAATTGACCTAATAGATTCTAATCTTGTAGTCTTTAATCACACGAGCTATGTGCCACAATTACGAGCCGAATTAGCATTTTCAATCCAAGTAAATGTTCTAAATCACCTCGTTCATCGCACTATTATTGATGAGGGATTATCTACTTGTATTATGTCTCTGAATTTCTAGAAGTCACTTGGCTCGCCTCACTTATCTCAATCGCTTACGACGTTGAAAGATTTTGATGGTCGTACGTATAAGCCTTGTGGTATCATCAATAACTTGCATGTCGAACTAGGCAAAAAATTGTAACTGTGGAAGTTGAGGTCGTTGACGGACCTCTTGACTACAACATTTTACTTGGAAGGCCATGGGTTTACGCTATGACTACGATTGTCTCTACTTACTTTCGAATGATCTCCTTTCCTCATAATGGCGTTATCATAGTCATCAATCAACTCTCCTTCTTTGCCTATAGTTCCCAGGTATCTGGAAGCGTTCTATTAGTTCACGCACCCTAGCTAACACTTCAAAACATTGGTGTAGGGCTCTTAAATGATTCTTCCCTAATGGGCACCTTTTCATTACTGTTGCCTTCGACATCGGTGGAAATTGCAAGAATAGAGTCCTGTTGCATGATATCTTCCACTTCATCTAACTTAAGGAAGATTACCAATGATTCTGAAGTTGATATGCTGGGTGAATTTTTGCTGCCAAGCCCAATTGAGCTCGCATAGAAATCAATTTTCTTGACTTTGGTAGCGCATCCTAATCCATCGTGACTGATTGTTTGGTTTGATCGTTCATTATATTTTGGTACTCCTTCTGATCCTTTTCGTCCACTTTCTTGACTAATGAGAGTATTATGGAAGCATGATGTCAGAAGGACAACCATGGGACGATTAGCATCATCGTTCATGTCTTCAATATTACAACGAAGATAATATTATTGAACTATATACCCTATGATATCTACTTTATTTTAGAATTCTATTCCAATTAATGTTATCAAATCCGAGCGAAAATTATCAAATATTGAAGAAACCATTTCTATCAATATTTCGACCAAACCTGACATTGTAGAAAATAATCATGTCAACATGTCTTGTTCTACACTCGAACTCAACACTTATCACTCTCTTTTTGTGAATTTCAAGATATATTTTCTTGGTCTTATGAAGGAATGTCGGGCATAGATTCTAGTATCGTTGAACACACAATTAAAATGTACCCTGATGTCAGACCGGTACGTCAACACCTTCATCTTGTTCATCCGAAGAAGGTTGTTGCCATTAAAGCACAAGTTGAAAAAAAATTGTGTGTTGGTTTCATTTACCCCGTTCCTCTTACTGATTGGGTTTCCAACATTGTTCCTGTCACGAAGAAACAAGGGACAATCAGAGTGTGCATCGATTATCGGGATGTCAATATTGCATGTCCAAAAGACAATTATCCTATTCCCTTTATCGAAAAAATGATTGACGAATGTGTCAGGTGTGAAATCTTTTCGTTCATGGATGGATTCTTTGGTTACAATCAAGTCAATATTTTCCCAGAGGACCAATATAAGACACCATTCATCTATCCCTGGGGAAAATTCGCTTATCGTAAACTCCCATTTGGTTTAAAGAACATTGGGGCAAACTTTCAGAGAGATATGGATTATTCTTTCAATGACATTAATCACATTTTTCAACCTTATCTAGACGATTTACCCATGCATTCACGAAAACAGATTGATCACCTCACGCATTTGAGAGCTATATTTTTATGCTGCTGACACTACAAGATACACCTCAATCCACATAAATGTATGTTTTGCATTGGTTCTGGTTGTTTTCTTGGATTTTTCATCTCAAAAGATGGAACTTGAATCGACTCACTGAAGGTCCAGGCCATTCTTGATTTTCCTATGCCATCAAACTTACTTCATTTACAGAAACTTCAAGGAAAGGATAACTTCCTATGGAGTTTCATACCGAACTATGCTGAAATGGATAAAGGATTTACTCGTCTCTTGAAAAAGGGGATTCCCTTCCATTGGGATAAGGTTGCACAAACTTTTTTTGATGCTCTTAAAGATACCTTGATCTGAGCATCATTAATGTATCCCCCCAATTATCAGAGTGATTATTTCCTATATATCGTCACAGCAGATATAACCATTGCTATGGTTTTGGTCCAAGAAGAAGATGGGATAGAACATTTGATATATTATTTCAGTCTTAATCTCAATGATACAGAAGTTAAGTATTCATACGTCGAAAATCTCACCTTGGTAGTTGTTCAAGTTGTCCAAATATTTCGCCATTATATCCTGCTCAGGAAGATCATTGTCATTTCAGATTGCAACTCTATAACATACATTTTGTCACGTCAATTGCTGGAGGGGAAATATTCAAAATGGATCGTCATTTTTCAGGAATTTGATTTGGAATTCATCAAATCCAAGTCAGAGAAGTCTTTGGTTTTGGTGGAGCTTCTCTGTGACCTTCCCTCTGATAGTACTAAAACTACATCGGAACCATCAATTCCAAGTGATTCTCTATTTCTGATTCAGTTATTTGACCCTTGGTATGGGTATTTAATCATTTATCTCCAAACCTATACTTTCTGACTCGATACCTCTTGCTCACAACAATAATGTATTCAATACCAAGCCAAATATTATCTGATCGTCGGTGATACAATTTATCATCGTGGTGTCGATATGATTTTAAGGAGGTGCCTCAGTCATGAGGAGGCTAAGAAAGTTATAAATGATTGCCATGCTGGTGCTTGTGGTGAAGATTTTTCTGGTTATGCTACCGCGCAGAAGATTCTTCGCACTGGTTACTTCTAGCCAACCATATTCTGCGACTACATCCTTGCAGTTAGAAGTTGTCATGTGTGCCAGATATTTGATCATATGTCGCCAACACCAATGCATCTTGTCATCGCTGTGGGACCATTTGCAAAATGAGGCCTTGACTTCATGACCTGCAACCCTCGAGGCATGGTTATATTATTGTCGCAGTCGACTACTTTACCAAGTGGGCCAAAGCAATGCCTACATTCAATAACACCGGCGAAACAACTGCATTGTTATTTTTCAATCATGATGTCCCTCGGTTTGGTGTACCACAAGCTATAGTTACAGATCAAGGTAAGAATTTTTGCAATAACATGATGAATGAGTTGACTGCCAAATTAGGACTGTCGCATGATAGTTCTACCCCTTATTATCCACAATTCAATGGACAAGTTGAAGCCATTAACAAGATCCTTAAGCGAATGCTTCAACGAATGATAGGGGTTCACAAATGAAATTGGCATTTAATCCTATACTCGGGTTTGTGGGCATATCGAACATCAGTGAGAAAAGAAACTAGATTTACTCCCTTTCAGTTGGTGTATGGTCTGAAGCTATCTTACCAATCCAATGTGAAATTCTGTCAGTAAAACACGCTATTGACCTACTACCTAACACCTCTAATGAAGAAGGGGGTCTTTTTAACCTCATCCATCTAGATGAAACGCGCAGTGAAGCCGCATTGGCCAACGAAGCACATAAAAGACGAATCAAGGTGAAATATGACCAACATGTCAAGCCTCACATATTCTTATAGGGAGACCTGGTCTTTCTTTATGATCAGGAAGCTTATTTGATATGAACAAGAAAATTTGAGCCACTATGGCATGGCCCCTACATTTTCAAAAGATTTTTGGCTAAGGGCGCCTATGAGTTAGTTGATTATGATGGAATTCCATTGGCGCAACCTTGAAATGGGTTGTATCTTAAACATTACTATGCTTAATTTAGCGTAGTAAAATTTTGTATCATATTGTGTATATGCTTTGATTTTCATTTACTATCTTAGTTTGTTTTTCTAAATTTTTCTTGAAGTTAGTAATCCACTTTACATTTCATCGCAGATGACTGAATCTTTGGAACCATTCATTGGGTACATCGATGGTGCTAGTCGTAGTACGCAAAACCTATCCTCTGTAGCATGGGCCATTTTCGCTCCAAGTGGCGAGTTAGTAAGCTTTCAAGGGATTCGTATCGGTCGATCCACAAAAAATATTGTTGAGTATAGTGGGTTGATCAAACTTCTCTCTGATGCCATTTCATTTGGTATTAAATGTATCATCATTAGGTTAGACTCACAAATTTTCGTACTGCAACTTACTAGCATCTATACTGTCTGAAATCCAACACTTCATCATATGTTCCTTAGAGTTACACTTTTGGAAAGACATTTTTATTACATTAAATATCAACACGTTTCCATAAATTTCAATACACTAACTGATTCCTTAGCGAATTATGTTTTAAACAGACATTTTCAAAACATGTAAGGATACATTTTCAATTCACATCACATAATTGAATAGGATTGTGCATTAAACATAGGAAAGCACTGAAAAAAATAGATAGATATTTTAGGTTTTACAAAATTTGTTCCCAAGACACATTGGTCATCTGACCTCAAAATGTATGCAAAAATGTCAAAGTAAACTAGTGATGCTCATGATAACAAGCAACTGCTCTGGCTATCCTGTGTAATAACTGCATCTAACGGTTAGGAACACCAATAGTATGTCGTTGCAGTCTCATAGGTAACTATTCGATCCAGAAATATGGTATCCCAAAAGTCAATCCCTCAACGTGTTGCTGCAGCTCAGCAAGAGTCTCGATCAAATCTAAATCTCGAAGGACTTCTCTCCCGATATTCCTCTCTATTGGCTCATCTCCTGCTTGCTCTGGTCGAACCACTAGTCAAACGCGACCCACATATATGTACATCAAAACTTTAGTTTAGTCATGGAAAACATCAAAAATACAAAAACATGTAGAAACCTTAAAAATAAAAAAACATGGTCAAAACATTTTTACCCATTGCACCCCACTGAGCACCATCTGGAAGAATCAAATCTGGATTTCCACAGAAATCTACGCTTGTGTATGGATAATCCTCTGTGGCGATCATCTGTCATTTGAAGCAGGCAAAGAATGCAGTAGAGAATATGATGGTCGATTGACCAACATGTCTAGTCATAAATTCAACCCATCTTTGCATCTGAGGATCTCTAAGATCAGATATGCTCATTGTAACATGATGTGGTTGCATCAATGGAACTCGCTCTAAAATGAAGGAAATCAAGATCGATCCATAAATTAAATTCTTCTTCCTGCCACCCTTTGCTTTACTCAGTCGTTCTTTCATCTAAAAGAGTACTGCTTCAGCCTAGTTGAACATTGTCGATTCTAGGCACTCAAGAGCATACTTCATGTATGATCAGTTTGCAACATGTAGTGTCATAGAACCAGTAAGCTTTGCAATAGTAAAAAGGATGGATCTCAAAGGCAAATCATGCACATCACGAATGTTTATTTTCCCATATTTACTTGGTTCAATCCCTAGTGGAAAATTTTGGCGTATGTAATCCTTCACTATCTCTCCTCCAAGAATAGATCCTACAAGGGAAACAGGAGAACCACGCCTCAATAATCCAGTGAGAAAGTAAATATCCTCAACCTATATTGGGAGCACTTTGTCCCCAATGTGAAAATCCTGCAATACTGGATCCCATGAATGAACTAGGAACTCCAATAGTTCCATATGCTGTCTCATCCCTCATAATTTGAAGTATTTAAGCAACCCACAATCCCTGAGGGCTCTTACTGTACCCGGATCATTCAAGGCAATCATTTCTTGTTCTTCATGTTCTCTTTCTCACCACATAATGGTTATTTTGATCTGATCAATACTTGAAAGCCAATCATAAGCTTCGTTAGGATCCATTTCATGCAAAAAAATTGGGAAATTTTCGGCACACAACAAGAGACAAAATTGAAGAATGTGCCCAACGCACCCCAAGTCAATCAACAGAGCATTGCAAATGCACCTGGACTTTAATTCCAGTGCTCTGCAACGTACCTTTCGACATTCAAGGGTGCGTTGCCCTCATAGCGTTGTATATTTAACCTAAGGGGCTAAAAACCCTAAACATTTACCATGAAATGAAACATAAATGATACTAAAATAAAGATAAGGTTCGTAGCTTCAACTTGGATCAAACGGCGCGAGAAATCCTCCATTGGAATTGTCGCAATCAACTGCTGAAGTTCGAGGGAAAAACTAGTTCCAAGCTCCTAATTTTCAAATGGTAACTATGGAATGGTAAAATGAAATGGTAAAAACTACTATTTAATAGTCATTTTGATTATTTTATTCATATTTAATGATGTGACTATAGTTTTTATTCATTTTTACTATGAAATAGGTATTTTTAATCTGTTTTATGGTTCTTTGAATAGGTTTCACAGTTGATACAATGAGTTTAAAGTGCACAACTATTCAAAATGATTTGACCACAAAGCATACTTTATCTTCTTTTTCGAGCTTTGATAAAAATTAAAAAGGAATTTAAAGCGCACTTTTATCTCTTTTTCGAGCTTTGATAAATGCGAAAAAGGAATTCCCTGGAGTCTTATTTTAGCTCTTTTCAGACTCCGATAATGTGAAAATATTGTCGAGAACTTGCCTTTTCGAGCTCATAAAAGTAAATGAAACGACATCTACTTAGTATAAGTTTAACCCTTTTTCGAAGTGAGATAGATTATTTATGAAAAAGGAACACCTTAGTCGAACATGGCTAAGAGGTTTTCTCAGGTATCATTTTACACTTTTTCGGGCCTAAGAGAAAAATTTACAAAAAAAGACTCGTGGAGTTTTCTTTTCGTCTCTTTTTCAAACTCTCTAAATATGAAAAAGGACCGAGTTTTCACTGTCGTTAGACTTGTTAAAACATAAAATAGTGATGGAGTTTTCGATCATGGCAAGATCAAGTTTCATTATTGCTAGACTCGTTAAAGCATTAAATAGCGATGGATTCACCCAAAGGGTTGAATTATAGATAAATCATATGTTACCCTCCTCAAACTTGTTAAAAAATAAAGAGGTACTGGTCAACAATGGCTAGGGAAATTTTGGGAAAAAGAAAAAAGCACTTTATGGTATTTATAGATGTAAAACTTAGAATCTCCACAGTCTTCATTTTTAGTCGACATTTCGAGTCTAAATCAAGACTTGTCTTTAGGACAAACCTGCTAAGAAGAGAGTAGATTAGGGTAAATAAATAGAGGAAAAAAGGGTGATGGGCAAAAAGAGCCAACCAGTCTCTAATAATTTATAAAAGGTTATTTATTTGATTAATTATTTATTTACTTTTGTTTTTTTTATATCCATTTTTATTTCTAATTAAATCTATAAAATTTAAAATATTGTAATAATATTTATTAATTATTATTATTATTTTTTATTCTCTTGTAATGCTCTATGTTTTACAATATATTAATTTATTTAAAGTTTTTATTTTACAATTAATAATTGATATTAGTAATATTTATAAATTTAAATAATGATGTTTATGGTTATTTGTAGTAGATTAATTAAGTTTTAATTTAATCCAATGGATGTATAACCTAAATTACAATAAGAAGGGTAGGTTTTACATATTATTAACTTAAGGTTTGATAATGTAACTTATTAAGAAGGGTAGCTCTTTATTTTGGTAGTTTTTATTAAAAGTTAGGTTAGTTATTATAAGATGAGAATTTTAAGATTGTTTTTTAATACTTTTAAAAGTTAGTTATTTTAAGATGAGATTTTAAGAGTGTTTTATAGGTTAGTTATTTTGGTAGTTATTATTAAAAGTTAGGTTAGTTATTTTAAAGAGATTTTTAGGAGGGGGGCCAGGTATAGGGATGTAGAAGGGCAAGGAGAGGGTTTGAAAAAAAAAGGATAGAGGGAAGAGGGAAGTGTATAGGGAGGAGCATTAGAGTGAATGCTAAGGACCAAGAAATGTGGGAGGATGAAAAGGGTGGAGGTAATGGAGACCAATGACTCATGGGGGCAAGCTTATTATCAGGAAAGAACGTGGATCCAATTCCTACTGACATCTAAACCTCCATCTCTATTTAGGTTGTGAGGGTGCTTGATGATTTCCAGGGCTTCACAAAATTTATGTTTAAAATGGTGTTTTTCTTTGGCAATGACCACTGCATCTTCAAGGCATATATGGTGACATGTTTTGTTGGAGTGTTATGCTAAAGCCGAGGTTTTGGTTCTTCCAAGCCTGATATCAGCACCATGTTCTTTAAACCTTATTTTAAAGGTCCTACCTATTTCCCCAATATAGCATTCTCCGCATGAACAATTAATTTTGTAAACACCTTTTTGTTGGAGGTGGTCGAGGTTGTCTTTGACAAATTTCATCCTTTGTCTGATTTTCAATAGAGGTTTGAAGGATGCTCTAATGTCCTTCCTAGCTAGAACTTTGGCTATCTTGTCCGTGACTACTTGAATATAGGGAAGGTATGCTTTTGCTATAGAGGAATTGTCAGTTGCATTTATTTTATTTTTGGATCTGGCTCTTTGAATAGCTTTGTTGATGTCTCTATTGCTGTATCCCAAGTTTATGAAATATTTTGTTAGACGTTCAATTTCTTCTTCAACATGTGTATTGTCTAATATTTTGAAAGCTCCTGTAAAAAGAGTCAGCAGAACCCTTGTCTTCTGGGTAGGGTAGTGGTGTGAACCAGCGTGAAGATAATTATCAATGTGTGCTTTCTTTCTGAACACTTTGTGCCCAAGGGATCCATATTGATTTCTAGAGAGGAGAATGTCAAGGAATGGTATGTAGTTGTTTTCTTCGCCTTCCATTGTGAATTGGATATCTTTGGATATGCTATTAAGGCGTTCTAGGAATTTTTTTAACTCCTCCTCTTCATGAGGCCAATTGACATTGGTGTCATCCACGAACCTTATCCAAAATTTAGGACATGACACTTTCACTTCATCACCATGATTTTTGGGTTGGGTAATCTTCTCGATGGTCTATCATACCTATGGTCTATCATACCATCCATCACTTTGGCTTTGGGTCAATGCTTCCAACTCATTTAAGTGTTTCCGATATGTTCAAGAGAATTCATCCATTAATTCCTCATCTTCTGCAATACTCATAAACCTTAATTTTCATGACCTCCATCCCTGAACATTGCTACATCAAGTCACATTGTCTCCAATATCATTACTCTCATTTCGCGATAAAACTTATTCATGTTGACATCAGCTCATCATCCAGGAATTTAACTTAAAAACATATTTTTAGGGCCTTGGAGCTTGCTACATCATCAACAGGTTTCTCGCTTCCAGACCTTCGACTGAAAGATTTTGTTTGCCTTTCAACATCAAATCATCTATTCACACCTTGCAAATTGTACTACAGTACTTGAGAACCATTAACATCAACGATGGTTTCACTTGCGTCTGTTAACGACTTACATCAATGGCTGGTATTCAGACGATGTCTTCCCATGTTCGACTTTAGATCATATATTCGCATGGTTATACTTGTACTTGAATGATCGAGTAAATGAGATAGAAGCCCCCGGATCTAGTTTCATCTATCCAGGCTGCGATTTCAAGAATTGTACCACATCATCCGTAAGATGGCTTTACATACAGATGATCATCCGAACATGGGCCTATATTTGTAGGCATGTCTATATCTATAGACAAATTTATGAATTATATATATGTTATGATAGTTTATGTGCTAAACATGGGTATGCCTCCCTTGTAAATTCATGTCCAAGATGTAATATATCATGATGTAATGTATTGCAAATTGATGCAGGTCACCCTCTT
The DNA here is from genome assembly GCA_034641835.2 of Pinus albicaulis. NCBI lineage: Eukaryota > Viridiplantae > Streptophyta > Pinopsida > Pinales > Pinaceae > Pinus > Pinus albicaulis. Next base: position 790,965,809 of record CM076574.1, read on the forward strand.
CTTTAGATCCTACTCATCACATAGTAAAGCATCTCATCCAAATATTATCATTATTTCGACTTCATGCTTTAAGGGGCAGCTGTTATAGGTCAATTTGGGCATCATTCCCCAATACCAATATGAATAGGGTCTATCATCCCCTAATTCTGTTATCACTTTGCTAGATTCCCAAGGCTGAAGAAGGAATCCCAATAGAGGTAACCAAAGACCAAGATTTTGATTTGATAGCTATCCCTACCAAGTCGGATAGGGATTTCTCCTAAGGTTTATAGCCAAGAGGGCTGGAGTAATTAAGGTTTTTAGGCTAGATATGAGTGCAGAGGTTTTTTTATTTGATTGGGTCGGGTTTCACTGGATGAAGATATTAGGTCAAGGGAGCTAAGTCGTGGAAAGTGAGATAGGGTTGCAGGGATTCAATGGGGCAAGGTAGGAATAAGGATTTACACTTTAAGAGGATTGTGATGAGATGGTTTTAAGACTTCTGAGGAGCTAGGAAGAGCATGGGAGATGTATTCTTCCTAGACAGAGGAAAATGGACAAATTATGATATATTTCCCTAAACAGAGCATGAGCAAACATGTGTTCTACCTATAAAATTGAAAGAGATCATATAATAAATATGTAATGAACATGAAAACACATTCTAACATATGAAATTGAAGAAAAAACAATGATAAACATCATACCACAAGTATCCCAAAAAATAGCTGCAACTCTTCTTATTAGTTGGCCAAATTGAGTACAATAGTTCTGTGATCAACAAGATGACATCCAAAATGATTCCAACCCTTGAAAATGAGTAAAAAATTACAATATATAGACCTCAAACAACCTCTCCCAACCTTAGGGGTCGAATCCATGAGAGGAGGAGTTGATCCACCAAAGTCTGAACTGAAACCTAGAGTGTAGGGTGGTCAAAGTGACTCAACCCTAACTCTTTGCAAACTGATTCATTACACCTCATCATGATTTTTAACCTAATGTATTTACCCTAGGTAATAGTAAAAAAATGATATTTACCTTTAATTTCTAAGATAAAGTAAAAAATTACTTTTGAAAAACCAAAAATATCAGCAAACTGTCATTTGCGCCCTCACTGTGGCATTTGCGCCCTCTATCTTACATACCACTTTTGGAGGCCTTCTCGGTGTCCAAATTGAGCCCAGGATATCTTGTTATAAATATTATCCTATATACTTTCCATATCTTCCTTCAGTTTCCAAAATGAAGGTAATTTGTCCCTTCAAAATTTCATTCTCCCAATACTGGTATTTGCGCAGCGCCTAGGTCAAAACAGGGGCGAAAAGGTGATTTTTTGGTGGTTTTTTTCAGCTTTTCACCTATAAAAAATACAAAACAGTTATAGAAACATGTTTTTTGAGATGCATTGGTCATTATGAATCCAATGGTTTCTTTCTTTCCCTCAAAAAGTTCCCCAATTATTTGTGTAGCACCTAAGGCGCTGCGCAAATGCCCAATTTTTTGCTAAATGTTTGTCCAAAAAAACACAGAAATTTCCAGATTTTTCCAAAAGGTTTGGAAATGCCTCAAAAATTTTGGAATGGCTGATGATGATGTGGCTAGGCTTGGAGGGAAACCTCAGCAAGTATTTCCAATTTCTTCTTCTCTTCTTGGTGAGTTAGGGCTTCAATTTTTGCATTTGTTGCCTTTAGCTTTGCCCTTGTATTTCTTTCTCTCTTGGCATAGTGCTTGGTCATTCTCCTTTGAATTTGGTTGTTTCCAAATGGTCATTGATGGCCTGTTTTATTCTTCTACCATGGTGTTTTAGTCAAAACTTTAGGGTGGTATGATGATGGTGAAGAGTGGCTTTTAGGAATAGGGAATGGGAAAAGGAAATTGAGGGAGATGGTGTAAGGGGTTTATGTAATGGGGGAGGGGATAGGGAGTAGTGAAATTATGGATTTAAATTGGGGAAATTATTCACAAGTTAGAGGTTGGGAGCCTAGTTATTTTTAGCACCTAAGACTTAGGGTTTTGGGAGAAACTTATAGGAATAGGGAATTTTGCAAGTGAGGGGTTTGGGAATGGTTTTTTATAAGTGTGGGAAGGATGCAAAGGGTAAGGGGTTAATCTTGGGAGTTTCACAAGTGTAATGGGATACTAGGGTTTTTCCTCCATTCAAACACCAAATTAAAACATCAATTTACAAGACTTAAACACATAAACTTATGAAAATGGTTTTTCATGGCATGAGCATCTTACTGGTTTGCTAGAGATCAATGAGTGAGTTGGTGGAGCTTTAAAATAAATTTCTCATCACTTGAACACTTTCTAAGGCTTGTTGGCCATTTTCACCATGAACAAAGCATTTTTTCCCTTGACTGAGTATTTGCTCCCTTTCCTACACATTTGCGCCCTCTGCTGAGTATTTGTGCCCTCTCAATGCCAGGATTTGCGTCATCACTGTGTTATTTGCGCAGCGGCTTTTTGCATATCACATTTGGAGAACTTCTTCAACTACAAATTAAGCCCAGTATAGCGTGTTGGAAATATTATCCTATCTACTTTCCCAATATGCATTTATTTTGCAGAATGGACTTTATTTGACCTATCAAAAATTGATTCTCCCAAAATTGGTCAAAAAATGCAGAATGAGGGTGCAAAAATGCAGTGTGATGGTGCAGGAAACTTTTGGAGCCCTTCCTCAACTCCCAATGGAGCTCAAGATAGCTCATTGGAAATATCTCTCTGTCTCGTTAACATTATATGCATCAAGAAAGTCATTTGGACACTCCATATAGGAGAAACATTGATTTTCCCAAGGTCCCTTCAGAAGTGCAGCAACCCTCTTGAAACAACTATATTTTTGACATTTCTCCAAAACCATGACATCTTTGTAAAAACCGAAGGAGGTTTTTCTTCCTTGAACTATGATGGAAAAAAAACTCTCCCACTTTTGTGAAATTCATCTCTTTTTGGTCGGAAACATAGTTTGAATAAAAACTGGCCCTATGAGTGGCAAATGATTTGACTCTTGGAATGACTTCTTGAAAAATGATGGAGGCATGATGTTTATGAGATAAAATTACCTCATAATTACTGATATGACCTACCTTATGCCTCCTCTACTTGGATGTCTCTGTTTCCATAGTAAACCCTAGCTCAGTAGGAGAGGAAATTTCAGGTTTAGTGCTTGTGAAAAATGATGGTTTGGGAATCCTTTGGGAAAAGACAAATCCCTTTGACATTTGATCAATTGATGGAATAAAAACTCTTGCCCTTTGACATTTTATCAATTGATGGAATAAAATCTCTTGGCCTTTGAAATTTGATCAATTGATGGACTAAAACCTCTTTCACTTTGACATTTGATGTGTCGGAACTTGGCATGTGGAACTTTGAGTTGGCATCCTTGGGAACCAAGTACTTATTACATATTTAATGACATAAAAATACATAGAAAAAATAAAAATTACATCTTCGTTTTTGAAATAAATATTACATCTTGGAATGAAACTCACACTTGAAATCAAATTACAACTATGGAAGCCATCTTGGAAATCATCTTTACATGGTAAAGAGACATTATTTGGGATCACTCTCATACTTTACTGACCTTATGAAAATTAAATGGTGTTTTATTTGGACCTTGAAGAATGAAACTTAGAGACCTAATGAGACCTTGGATGACCTAACTCCATGGTTGACTTTGACTGACATAATGACATAGTGAATTGAGCTTTCAAGAGTGATTTATACTCATCAAGACATGAAGGTGGGTCAGCAAATGTGAAATTTTGAGGGAAAGTGAGGTTTTATGACTAGGCCTACCATCAGTGAATCGGTTTTTTGTATGACCTAGTGGAATGATAAAAAAATTCTGAGTGGGACCCCTAAAATGAATATGAAAAGAGTATATTTTGATCACTGATGGCAGGATGCAAATATTGACACTAACATCAGCGCCAGCTAGGGATGGTAGCTCCTTAGAGGTGTCGAGAACACCATAGACCAAGTGCCTATGCATTGGGCATGGAGTCAAAAGCTAAAGACTAACTGAATACTGAAAAAATGACTCAATAATTTGACTCAAGACTTACTTAAAACAAATTGAAATTGACTGAAAACAAACTAAAAAAAAATGCTCAGAATTGAGCTTATTCAACACACCTACTCTAACTGATCCATTCATCACCTGATCAAGTGAAATGGAACAACCAATGTAACCATGTAAGCATTCTGGATTCTAGTTGAATTCTCTGCAAGTGATTTCTTATGAGCAAGAAGAGAGAATTACTGAAAGGCAACTCTCATGAATTCTTGTCAATGGATTGAATCTTAATGAAATTGAAAAGCATGAGCCCACTGACCAACCTCAAGAATGATGCAAAAGGATCTTCATAGGAATACATATTAATTTCCATCCCATCTAATACATTACTGCTTTGCTCTAGGTAGTCTTCATACCTTGAATATGATCTTTACCCTTACTTTCCTGATATGACTAGAAATATTGGTATGAGATTTTTAATGAAACTACCGCTGAACAAGACAATGAAGTCGGTTGTCGTATCAAGTTTATACCAACACTATTTTCAAGCTCATAGTTAGCTAATGGAGAAGAACTTTTACTACAGATATCATCCAAAACATCAACTATAGTGTCATGAAAAACTTGAAAATACTGCTGCAACCTATTTTCCATTGGTTCTAATGAGACTGCATGAATTTCTATAGACTTCTCATCCTTTTCTTTAGAGACATTATGAAAAATTTCCTTTAAAATTGAAATGCTTCAAAACATAATGGTACAAAATCATCTTGCATTGTTTGATCATATGTTTCAATTTCCAAGCCATCATCTGCAACCAGACATTCAATGGCATTCAGGGGGTTGCAAATATGGATCTAAGGAGGGTTCTATGTCGCAAATGATTTCCTCAACCAGTTCAGGATAATTTTTATCATTTATAGTGTTGACCATTCACTTATCTGCTTTCTTATAGTTTTCTCTTATTTTTAAAAATGTGGAGAAACACAAGGGTAAGGAGCTCTGATCGAAAATTTCATTATCCTCTTGATTGTCAAGATCAAATCTTAATGACTATTGATTTCTGATTGCATGAAAATTATCTCTGATGAACTGAAATGAAGTAAAACAAAGAGGTAAAGATCCTTCACTTACTTCCAAATTTTCTGCACTTTCCTCCTCATTGCCATTGCTGATATGCATCGACTAATCACTGTGTTCGAGTTGTTAAAACTGAACTTCCATCTCCCACAAACCAGTTGTTGATTGCTCTACAAGATTAGCTTCTATTTGGAGAACATAATTTTCGTCAATCTAATCATACTTAGGTAAATCATCAAAAGGAAAAATTTCATCAAGCATGCATATCGGATCTACAGATCTCCCCTCTACAAGATGATCTATAAAACGGATTTCTTTATTGTCCCTTAATGCATACATAAAGTAATCATTATCAGATCTATGACAACTGGGACAGGAAGAAAAATGTTTCAGATCAACAACTTTTTTTCCTTCAATCAGTGAGACATGGTCATCTTGAACAATAATTTCATCTCTCATGGTGATCTTTTGCATCATTTCCTCTACTGTACTTACCAAAATTTCGAGCTTCACTTCTGAAGATGTCAACCATTCTTTCTCTATGTTTTCCCTTTCTTCTTCTTTCAAATTTAACCTTTTGATCGACAAATTAGCTTCTAATGTTATTGCATTGTCCTGAATTTTTTCAAGTGTTGTAATGTCCCTTTATCTCAATCGAAATTCCATTTCCAGATCAAAGGCATATGGGTAGTATAAGAGGGTTGAACCAAGAGGCTGCTTTATATCAGCAGGGATTGAATGGTATACTTTATTGAATCTAGCTGAAACGTTTTGCACTGTTTCTCCTTATTTCTTTTTCAACTTATCATATTCTTCTAAAATTAGAAAAGGATTCCTCTTGATCATCCATTTATCAAGAAATATTTTCACAAACTGATGAAAATAAAAAATACTTGCAACTGGAAAGTTTTTGAACCATTCCTTGGCTTCGCCTTGCAAAGATAGAGCAAAGATCCTGATACTAACATCATCTTCATCAACCTCAAAAAGGTCGAGAAATTTTTCAAAACTCTAAATGTGTTTCTCAACAGTGATGTTACCATATTCTCCATCAAACCTGGGAATATATTTGTAACAATTTTAAAAATAAATTGATCCAGATCTTGGGGGGAGGCCCCCAAGATCTAAAAAGTTGAAATAGATCTGACAATATCTGCAAAATTAGAATGCCAGGAAAAAAGAGAGAACACAAAGAAAATAAAACCACAAAGAAATTTGTTTTATTAAAACAGAGAATAACTGTAGAAGCTACATTGTGGTGGACAATCTGTCCTTTTACAAAGTGAGGCTTGTTATTTATAGCCTTTTTTTGAGATAGAATACCATAGGTGGATACCATGGGCCAATACCATGGGTAGATACCACTTACAATACCATGGGTAAATCCCATGTGTGGATAAATACCATGGGTGGATACATACCATGGGCGAGTAAATATCATGGGTGGATGAATACCATGGGTCGATGCCATTTACAATACCATGCGTAAATTCCATGGGTGGATGGATAACATGGGTAGATGAATACCATGGGTGGATGGATAACATGGGTAGATGAATACCATGGGTTGATGCCATTTTCCATTCGGATCATTCCTCCCTCCTTAAGAAGCAATGGTCCCCATAGCGTGAAGTTCCCTCCTGAGAAGCCTTTGTTGAATATGAAGAGCCACTGAAGAGAAGGCTTTTGTGTATTTAACCCATAACCGAGATGAACGAAGATCCGAGGATAGAGATACCCTGTAATGCTTGTGACCAACTGTGATATTGACAGTGTGCGGCCTAGCAAATGGACTTCGATGAAGTGTGGGTTTTTGGATGAACCAAAACCATGAAAAGTGAAGATCCATGGATAGAGATACCCTGTAATGCTTGTGACCAACTGTGTTACTAACAGTGTGCGGCCTAGCAAATGGACTTCGATGAAAATAATTTTGTGCGGTTGACCCATAACTGTGATGTTGATTGTTGATGAAATAGCAGGTGCCACCTACATGGAAGACGGAAGGCCTCTCCAAATAACTTTAAGCAGGCGGCCTTTATCTTGAAGCTGATGAATCATAATGATTGCCTGGCGGGGTGGGAAGGCATCGTCTCCAAGCAGGTGCGCTTTGGTCCTCTGGTTAAATATGAGCATAACTCGAGTCAATATGGCACCGATATTGCTACAGCACACGCGATGTGATCATTGCTTCTCATGTTTGAAATACTATCTGTCTCTTGACTCCCTAAGATTGACGACAGAGCATCAATGCAAATTCTGAAAAGAGTTGATTTTAAATCGCGATAACCATCGATTTCTCGATTAAATGATTTTTGAGCTGGATGAGTTTTCAAGAAAGGAAGATGGGTCGTAATCTTCTTAAATTTGCTTGAAAATTCAAAGAAAAACAATAAACAGGAAAGCCGTCGTCCATGAATTGTCGTCAGAAAAATTGCTTCAACATTGCTGATTTTGAATCAGCGATATCTCCCTCATCCAAACTCCAATTTGGCCAATTTTTTTTTTTGAATTTGAGAATTTTTTCGCAAGGAATCCAGATATGGTCTTTGTTTTTGTAAATTTTTCACCAAAAGTTTCATATTTGATCTGAAAACTCGCCACCCAAAAAAATCATGGATTTTGCTGAATATTGCTGCAAAAAATTGAAACTGAAATATGTTTCAAACCCTTATTCCCATGGAGGCGTAACCTGAATCTGACATCACTGATCCAAATCTTGGGGGGAGGCCCCCAAGATCTAAAAATTTGAAATAGATCTGAAAATATCTGCAAAATTAGTATGCCAGAAAAAAAAGAGAACACAAAGAAAATAAAACCACAAAGAAACTTGTTTTATTAAAACAGAGAATAACTGTAGAAGCTACATTGTGGCGGACAATCTGTCCTTATACAAAGTGAGGCTTGTTATTTATAGCCTTTTTTTGAGATAGAATACCATAGGTGGATACCATGGGCCAATATCATGGGTAGATACCACTTACAATACCATGGGTAAATCCCATGTGTGGATAAATACCATGGGTGGATACATACCATGGGTCACTTACAATACCATGGGCCAGTAAATATCATGGGTGGATGAATACCATGGGTTGATGCCATTTACAATACCATGCGTAAATTCCATGGGTGGATGGACAACATGGGTAGATGAATACCATGGGTTGATGTCATTTTCCATTCAGATTAGAAATCATGGAGTATAAGAGGTAATATGAGTGGTTTGTATCTATCTGGAATTTTACAAGGTGTAGGAATATGTACAGAAGCTATATGACTAGTCTTGATCTCTTTAGGTTCATCATCTTGAAAAGGATATGCACAATTTTCAGGTAAGAGGTCTTGATCTTGATCAAAATCAAAGGGAAACTCGGTATTTACACTCTTCAAATAGGAAGAATCAAGACTTTGATCATCTTTTTCATACAACAAACTCTAGAAAAATTTTAGGATAGTTTCAGGAAAATAAAATAAGTAATTTACAAGAGAGCATATTACATCTCGAATTCAATTCCATTTCGAATACATAACCTTTTTGTGAGGTTCTTCCATTTTTCTGCCAACAAGGTTGATCCTGCAGTGGAGTATTTACATCAAGTTGGAGTCGCCAGGTGAATGGTTCAACCTTTATATGCATTTGATCATTGTCCACCATTAGAAATTAGATCTAAACTTTGTCATTCTTTCCCAGGGAAGATTTGATCTTTCGTTCACAGGCAACGACACCAAAATGTTAGCACTTTGCCATATTCACAAGGTTGAAGAAGGAATGCAAAAAGAGGTAACCACAAACCAAGCTTTTGACTTGATAGCTAGCCCTACCAAGTCAGAGAGGGCTCTCTCCAAAGGGTCACAACCAAGAGGGCTCGAGGAATTAGGGTTTTTAGGCTAGATATGAGTGTAGGGTTTTTTTTTTATTTGATTGGGTTGGGTTTCACTTGATGAAGACATTAGGTCAAGGGAGCTAGGTTAGGGAAAATGACATAGGTTTGCAGAGATTCAATGGGGAAAGGTAGGCATAAGGCTTTACGCTTTAAGAGTATTGTGATGAGATGATTTTAAGATTGTTTGGGAGGTAGGAAGAGCATGGGAGATGTATTCTTCCTAGATAGAGGAAAATGGACAAATTATGATATATTTCCCTAAACAGAGCATGAGGAAACATGTGTTCTGCCTATCAAATTGAAAGAGATCATACAATAGAGATGTCATGAACATGAATACAACACATTATAACATATGAAACTAAAGAAAAAACAATGATAAACAACATACCACAAGTATCCCAAAAAATAGCTGCAACTCTTCTTTATTAACTGGGCAAACTGAGTACAATAGTTCCTTGATCAACAAAATGACATCCAAATTGATTTCAACCCTTTAAAATGAGTCAAAAAGTACAATATATAGACCTAAAACAACCTCTCCCAACCTCAGGGGTCGAATCCATGAGAGGAGGAGCTGATCCACCAAAGTCTAAACTGAAAGCTAGAGTGTAAGGTGGTTAAAGTGACTCAACCCTAACTTTTTGCAAACTAATTCATTACACCTCATCAGGAGTTTTAACCTAATTTATTTACCCTAGGTAATAGTAAAAACATGATATTTACATTAAATTCCATCAATTACATAGGCAAATAAATCAATTTCTGAGATAAAGTCAAAAATTACAGTGAAAAACCAAAAATATCAACAAATTGTCATTTGCGCCCTCACTATGTCATTTGCACCCTCTATCTTGAAGGCCACTTTTGGAGGCCTTCCTGGTGTCCAAATTGATCCCATGATAGCTCTTTGGAAATATTATCATGTCTAATTTCCATATCTGCCTTCATGTTTCAAAATTAAGGTCATGTGACCCCTCAAAGTGTCATTCTCCCAAGACTGGTATTTGTGCAGCGCATAGGTCAAAAGAGGGGCAGAAAGGTGATTTTTTGGTGTTTTTTGGGGATTTTCACCTATAAAAACTGCAAACCAAGGCTGAAAACATGGTTTTCTGAGATGCATTAGTCATTTGGAATCCAATGGTGCCTTTCTTTCCCTCAAAAATTGCCCCAATTATTTGCGTAGCACCTAGGGCGCTGCGCAAATGCCCAATTTTCTGCTAAATTTTTGTCCCAAAAAACACAGAAATTTCCAGATTTTTCCAAAAGTCTTGGAAATGTCTCAAAATTGTTGGAATGGTTGATGATGATGTGTCTAGGCTTGGAAGGAAGCCTTAGCAAGTATGTCCAATTTCTTCTTCTCTTCTTGGTGAGTTAGGGCTTCTATTTTCGCATTTGTTGCCTTTAACTTTGCCCTTGTATTTCTTTCTCTTTTGGCATAGTGCTTGGCCATTATCCTTTGAATTTGGTTGTTTCCAGTGGTCATTGATGGCATGTTTTCTTCTTCTACCATGGTGTTTTAGTCAAAACCCTAGGGTGGTATGATGATGGTGAAGAGTGGCTTTTAGGAATAGGGAATGGGAAATTGAGGGAGATGGTGTAAGGGAGTACTGATATGATGGATTTATGATGGGGAAATTATTCACAAGTTGGAGTTTCAGAGCCTAGGTAGTTGTAGCACCTAAGACTTAGGGTTTTGGGAGAAAGTTATAGGAACATGGAATTTTGCAAGTGAGGGGTTTAGGAATGGTTTTTTATAAGTGTGGGAACGATGCAAAGGGTAATGGAATGAACCTTAGGAGTTTCACAAGTGTAATGGGATACTATGGTTTTTCCTCAATTCAAACACCAAATTACAACCTCAATTTACAAGCCTTCAACACATAAACTTATCAAAATGGTTTTTCATGGCATGAGCATCTTACTGGTTTGTTGGAGATCAATCAGTGAGTTGGTGGAGCTTTGAAGGAAATTTCTCATCACTTGAACACTTTCTAGGGCTTGCTGGTAATTTGTGCCATGAACAGATAATTTTCACCCTTTGCTGAGTATTTTTACCCTTGCCTACACATTTGCGCCCTCTGCTGAGTATTTGCGCCCTCTCAGTGCCAGGATTTGCGCCCTCACTGTGTTTTTTGTGCAATGCCTTTTTGTAGACCACATTTGGAGGCCTTCCTGAACTCCAAATTGATCCCATGATATCTCGTTGGAAATATTATCATGTATAATTTCCAAATATTCCTTTATTTTTCATAATGGACTTGATTTGACCTGTCAAAAATTGATTCTTCCAAGACTGGTCAAAATTTCCAGGATGAGGGTGCAAAAATGTAGTGTGCTGGTGCGGGAAAATTTTGGAGGCCTTCCTCAACTCCAAATTGAGCTCAAGATATCTCATTGGAAATATATATCTGTCTAGGTATCATTTAACTCTTCAAGAAAGTAATTTTGGACACTCCAGCTAGGAGAAAATTTGATTTTCCCAAGGTCCCTTCAGAAGTGCAACAACCCTCTTATAGCAAATTTATTTTTGAAATTTCTCCAAAACCATGACACTTGTGTAAAAAATGAAGGATTATTTCTTGCTTGGCCTATGTTGGACAAAAACCTCTCTCACTTTTGTCAAATTCATCTTTGTTTGGTTGGAAACATAGTTTGAAGCAAAACTATCCCTATGAGTGGAAAATGATTTGACTCTTGGAATGAATTCTTGAAAAATGATCGAGACATGATGTTTATGAGTTGAAATGACATCATAATTACTGATATGACCTACCTTATGCCTCCTCTGCTCAGATGTATCTGTTTCCATAGCAAACGCTAGCTCAATGGGAGAGGAAATTTAGGGTTTAGTGCTTGTGGAAAATGATGATTTGAGCACCCTTTGGGAAAAGACAACTCCCTTTGAAATTCGATCAATTGATGGACTAAAAACTCTTGAAATTTGACATTTGATGTGTTGGCATGTGGAACTCTAAGTTGGCAGCCTTGGGAACCAAGTACTTATTACATATTTAATGACATAAAATTACATAGAAAAAAATAAAAATTACATCTTTGTTTTTGAAATAAATATTACATCTTGGAATGAAACTCACACTTGAAATCAAATTACAACTATGGAAACCATCTTGGAGATCATATTTACATGGTAAACATACATTATTTGGGATCACTCTTATACTTTGCTGACCTTATGCAAATGAAATAGTGTTTTATTTGGATGTTGAAGAATGAAACCTAGAGACCTAATGAGACCTTGGATGACCTGACTCCATCGTTGACTTCGACTTACATAATGACATAGTGAAATGAGCTTTGAAGAGTGATTTATACTCAGCAATACATGAAGGTGGGTCAACAAATGTGAAATTTTGAAGGAAGTGAGGTTTTATGACTAAGGCTACCATCAATGAATCAATTTTTTGCATGACCTAGTGGAATGATAAAAAAATCCTGAGTGGGACCCCTAAAATGAATATGAAAAGAGTATATTTTGATCACTGATGGCAGGATGCAAATGTTGACACTAACATCGGCTTTAGCTAGGGATGGTAGCTCCTTGGAGGTGCCAAGAACACCATAGACCAAGTGCCTATCCATTGGGCATGGAGTCAAAAGCTAAACAATAACTGAATATTGAAGAATTGACTCAATAAATTGACTCAAGACTGAATTAAAACAAATTGAAAGTGACTAAAAACAAACTAAAAAAAAATTCTGAGAATTGAGCTAATTCAACACACCTACCCTAACTGATTCATTCATCACCTGATCAAGTGAAATGGAACAACCAATGCAACCATGTAAGAATTCTGGCTGCTAGTTGAATTCTCCACAAGTCCTTGCTTATGAGAAAGAAGAGAGAACTAATGAAAGGCCACTCCCATTAAATCTTGTCAACAGATTGAATCTTAATGAAATTACAAAGCATGAGCCCACCGGCTGACCTCAAGAATGCTATAAAAGGATCTTCATAGGAATACATATTAATTTCCAACCCATCTAGTACATTATTGCTCTGCTCTAGGTAGTCTTCGTACCTTGAATATGAACTTTCATCTTTACCCTTACTTTCCTAATATGACTGCAAATCTTGATATGATATTTTTAATGAAACTCCTGCTGAACAAGACAATGAGTCGGTTGTCCGACCAAGTTTATATCAACACTCTTTTCAAGCTCATAGTTAGCTAATGGAGAAGAACTTTTACTGCAAATATCATCCAACACATCAGCTAAAGGGTCATGAAAAACTTGAAAAGATTGTTGCAACCTATTTTCCATTGGTTCTAATGAGACTGCATGACTTTATATAGGTTGCTCATCCTTTGCTTTAGAGACATCATGAAAATTTTCCTTTAAAAATTGAAATGCTTCAAAACATAATGGTACAAAATCATCTTGCATCGTTTGATCATATATTTCAATTTCCAAGCCTTCATCTGCAACCTAACATTCAATGGCATTCAGGGGCTGCAAATATGGATCTAAGGAGGGTTCTATGTCGCAAATGATTTCCTTAACTAGTTCAGGATAATGTTTATCATTTATAGTGTTGACCATTCACTTATCTACTTGCTTATATTTTTCTTTTATTTTTACAAATGAGGAGAAACACAAGGGTAAGGAGCTCTTATAGAGAATTTCATTATCCTCTTGATTTTCAAGATCAAATCTTAATTACTGTTGATTTCTGATTGCATGAAAGCTATCTCTCATGAAATGAAATGAAGTAAAACAAAGAGGCAAATACCCTTCACTTACTTCCAAATTTTCTGCACTTTCCTCCTCACTTCCATAGCTGATATGCATCGGATTATCACTGTGTTCGAGCTCCTGAAACTGAACTTCCTTCTCCCACAAACCAGTTGTTGATTTCTCTCCAAGATTAACTTCTGTTTGGAGAACATAATTTTCGTCATACTGATCATACTTAAGTAAATCATCAAAAGGAAGAATGTCATCAATCATGCATATCAGATCTACAGATCTCTCCTCTGCAAGCTGATCGATAAAACTAATTTCTTTATTGTCCCTTAATGCATACATAAAGTAATCATTATCACATCTATGACAACTGGGATAGGAAGAAAAATGTTTCAGATCAACAACTTGTTTTTTTTCAATCAATGAGACGTGGTCATCTTGAACAACAATTTCATCCCTCATGGTGATATTTTGCATCATTTCCTCTACTGTACTTACCAAAATTTCGAGCTTCACTTCCGAAGATGTCAACCATTCTTTCTCTATGTTTTCGCTTTCTTCTTCTTTCAAATTTAACCTTTTGATCAGAAAATTAGCTTCTATGGCTATTGCATTGTCCTGCATTTTTTCAAGTTTTATAATGTCCCTTTCTCTCAATCGAAATTCCATTTCCGGATCAAGGGCATTCGGGTAGTATAAGAGGGTTGAACCAAGAGGCAGTTTTATATCAGCAGGGATTGAATGGTATATTATATTAAATGTAGCTGAAAATTTTTGCATTGTTTCTCCTATTATCATATTCTTCTAAAATTAGAAAAGGATTCCTCTTGATCACCCATTTATCAAGAAATATTTTCACAAACTGATGAAAATAAAAAATACTTGCAATTGGCAAGTTTTTGAACCATTTCCTGGCTTCGCCTTGCAAAGATAGAGCGAAGATCCTGATACTAACATCATCTTCATCAACCTCAAAATGGTTGAGAAAAATTTCAAAACTCTGAATGTTTTTTTCAGCAGTGATGTTACCATATTCTCCATCAAACCTGGGAATATGTTTGTAATAATTTTAAGGGAAATCATGGAGTATAAGAGGTATGATGCGTGGTTTGTATCTATCTAGAATTTTACAAGGTGCAGGAGTATGTACAGAAGCTATAGGATTAGTCTTGATATCTTGAGGTTCATCAGCTTGAAAAGCATATGCACAATTTTCGGGTAAGAGGTCTTGATCTTGATCAAAATCAAAGGGAAACTCGATAATTACACTCTTCAAATAGGCAGAATAAACACTTTGATCATATTTTTCATAAAACAAACTCTGGAAAACTTTCAAGATATTTTCAGTAAAAAAGAAGAAGTAATTTACAAGAGATCATATTACATCTTAAATACAATTCCATTTTGAATACCTGACCTTTGTGCGAGATTTTTCCATTTTCCTGTCGGCAAGGTCGATCCTCCAGTGGAGTCTTTACAACAAGTTGGAGTGGCCAGGTGAATGGTTCAACCTCCATATGCATCCGATCGTTTTCCACCATTACCAATCATATCTAAAAAAATTTCGTTCTTTCCCATGGAAGATATGATCTTTTGTTCCTCGGCAACAATGCCAGAATGTTAGCACTCTGCCAGATTACCAAGGCTGAAGAAGGAATACCAACAAAGGTAACCATATACCAAGCTTTTGACTTGATAGCTAGCCCTACCAAGTTAGAGAGGGTTCTCTCCTAAGGGTCACAACCAAGAGGGCTGCAAGAATTATGGTTTTTAGACTAGATATGAGTGTAGGGGTTGTTTTTTATTTGATTGGGTTGGGTTTCATTGGATGAAGATATTAGGTCAAGGGAGATAGGCCAGGGAAAATGAGATAGGGTTGCAGGGATTCAATGGGACAAGGTAGGCATAAGGCTTTACATTTAAGAGGATTGTGATGAGATGGTTTTAATAGTACTAAGGAGCTAGGAAGAGCATGGGAGATGTATTCTTCCTAGACAGAGGAAAATGGACAAATTATGATATCTTTCCCTAAAAAAGCATGAGCAAGCATGCGTTCTGCCTATCAACTTGAAAGAGATCATACAATAGATATGTAATGGACATGAATAAAACATGTTCTAACATATGAAACTGAAGAAAAAAAATGATAAACATCATACCACAAGTATCCCAAAAAATAGATGCAACTCTTCTTTATTAACTGGGAAAACTGAGTACAATAGTTCCTTGATCAACAAGTTGACATCCAAACTGATTTCAACCCTTGAAAATAATTCAAAATGTACAGGATATAGACCTAAAACAACCTATCCCAACCTCAGTAGTCGAATCCATGAGAGGAGGAGCTGATCCACCAAAGTCTGAACTGAAAGCTAGAGTGTAGGGTGGTCAAAGTGACTCAACCCTAACTTTTTGCAAACTGATTCATTACACCTCATCATGAGTTTTAACCTAATGTATTTAACCTAGGTAATAGTAAAAACATGATATTTACATTTACTTCCATCAATTACATAGGTAAATAAATCAATTTCTGAGATAAAATAAAAAATTACAGTGAAAAACCAAAAATATCAGCAAACTGTCATTTGCGCCCTCATTGTGTCATTTGCATCCTCTATCTTGTAGGCCACGTTTGGAGGCCTTCCTAGTGTCCAAATTGAGTGCATGATAGCTCGTTGGAAATCTTATCCTATCTACTTGCCAGATCTACCTTCAGTTTCCAAAATTAAGGTCATTTGACCCCCTCAAAATGTCATTTTCCCAAGACTGGGATTTTTGCAGCACCTAGGTTAAAATAGGGGCAGAAAGGTGAATTTTTGGTGGTTTTTGAGATTTTCACCTATAAAAACTGAAAACAAAGGCTAGAAACATGGTTTTCTGAGATGAATTGGTCATTATGAATCCAATGGTGCTTTTATTCCCTCAAAAAGTACCCCAATTATTTGCGTAGCGCCTAGGGCACTGCACAAATGCCCAATTTTCTGCTAAATGTCTGTCTCAAAAAACACAGAAAATTCTAGATTTTTCCAAAAGGTTTGTAAATACCTCAAATTTTTTGGAAGGGTTGATGATGATGTGGTTAGTCTTGGAGGGAATCCTCAACAAGTATGTCCAATTTATTCTTCTCTTCTTGTTGAGTTAGGGCTTCTATTTTTACACTTGTTGCCTTTAGCTTTGCCCTTGTATTTCTTTCTCTCTTGGCATAGTGCTTGGCCATTCTCCTTTGAATTTGGTTGTTTCCAAGTGGTCATTGATGCCTTGTTTTATTATTCTTCCATGGTGTTTTAGTCAAAACCCTAGGGTGGTATGATGATGGTGAAGAATGGATTTTAGGAATAGGGAATGGGAAAGGGAAATTGAGAGAGATGGTGTAAGGGATTTATGTAATGGGGGAGGGGATAAGGAGTAGTGATATGATGGATTTAGGATGGGGAAATTATTAAAAAGTTGGAGGTTGGGAGCCTAGGTAGTTGTAGCACCTAAGACTTAGGTTTTTGGGAGAAACTTATAGGAATAGGGAATTTTGCAAGTGAGGGGTTTGGGAATGGATTTTTATAAGTGTGGGAAGGCTGTAAAGGGTAAGGGAGTGAATCTTGCGAGTTTCACAAATGTAATGGCATACTAGGTTTTTTCCTCAATTCAAACACCAAATCACAACCTAAATTTACAATACTTCAACACATAAACTTATGAAAATGGTTTTTCATGGCATGAGTATCTTACTGGTTTTTTGGAGATCAATGAGTGTGTTGGTGAAGCTTTGAAGGCAATTTCTCATCACTTGAACACTTTATAGGGATTTCAGGCCATTTGCGCCATGAAGAGAGAATTTGTGCCCTTGACTAGGTATTTTCACCCTTTCCTACACATTTTCTCCCTTGCCTACACATTTGCGCCCTCTCAGTGCCAGGATTTGCACCCTCAGTGTGTTATTTGCACAACACCTTTTTACATACCAAATTTGGAGGCCTTCTTGAACTCCAAATTGATCCCAGGATAGCTCGTTGGAAATATTATCATGTCTACTTTCCAAATATTCCTTTATTTTGCATAATGGACTTGATTTTACCTGTCAAAAATTGATTCTGCCAAACTGGTCAAAAATTCCAAAATGAGGGTGCCAAAATGCAATGTGCTGGTGTAGGAAACTTTTGGAGGCCTTCCTCAACTCAAAATTGAGCTCAAGATATCTCATTGGAAATATATATCTGTCTAGATATCATTTAAATCATCAAGAAAGTCATTTGGACACTCCAGCAAATTTATTTTTGAAATTTCTCAAAAACCATGACAGTTGTGTAAAAACTGAAGAATTATTTCTTCCTTGGCCTATGTTGGACAAAAACCTCTCACTTTTGTCAAATTCATCTCTATTTGGTCGGAAACATAGTTTGAAGCAAAACTAGCCCTATGAGTGGCAAATGATTTGACTCTTGGTATGACTTCTTGAAAGTTGATGGAGACATTATTTTTATGAGCTGAAATGACATCATAATTACTTATATGACCTACCTTATGCCTCCTTTTCTCAGATGTTCTGTTTCCATAGCAAACCCTAGCTCAGTGGGAGAGGAAATTTAGGGTTTAGTGCTTGTGGAAAATGATGATTTGGAATGCAACTCCCTTTGACATTCAATCAATTGATGGACTAAAAAATATTGCACTTTGACATTTGATGTTTTGGCATGTGGAAATCTGAGTTGGCAGCCTTGGGAACCAAGTACTTATTACATATTTAATGACATAAAATTACATAGAAAAAAATAAAAATTACATCTTCGTTTTTGAAATAAATATTACATCTTGGAATGAAACTCACACTTGAAATCAAATCACAAATATGGAAACCATCTTGGATATTATCTTTACATGGTAAATAGACATTATTTGGGATCACTCTCATACTTTGTTGACCTTATGCAAATGAAATGGTGTTTTATTTGGACTTTGAAGAATGAAACCTAGAGACCTAATGAGACCTTGGATGACCTGACTCCATGGTTAACTTTGACTGACATAATGACATAGTGAAATGATATTTCAAGAGATATTTATACCCAGCAAGACATGAAGGTGGGTTAGAAAATGTGAAATTTTGAGGGAGAGTGAGGTTTTATGACTAGGGCTACCATCAGTGAATCAATTTTTGCATGACCTATTGGAATGATAAAAAAAATTATGAGTGGGACCCCTAAAATGAATATGAAAAGAGTATATTTTGATCACTGATGGCAGGATGCAAATACTAACACTAACAAATTCAATATTAGCAGGGTCTATCATCCCCTAATTCAATTGATATATGCCCTAAGAGAAGTCATTCCATTGATGGCTTTGATTGTGAGGTTTCCAATGTTTGAAGTATAGATTATATGACCCATTGACTCATCAACACTCCTCTGAATGGCCTAAATGAATTGAAAAGCACTTATCTCCATGCAAAGTTTCTCTGCAAAGCACTTCCCGACACTTAAGGGTATGTTGGTCTCCTAGGATTGAAATCATCATTGTTCTGGGAATATCCGCATGTCTAGTGCTTTCTAGAAGAGCTCATAGGTGTCATACTTCGAATGTAAGTGTTCATCCATCGCCACTGAACTTGGAAACATGTCTCACCTATTATTAGAAAGCCATTCAATTCCATTTATTGAGAAACTACCCTCAATTTCCCTATAAATTGAGCATTCATCTAAGTGCTAGGGAAGGGAGAAATTTGTGTAGTGTTATGCTATTGGATTCTCAATTCTTGAGAGCTGGAGTATTGTTATGTTGTTGAGATGATGCTTGGTGTGATGAGGACGGAATAAAGTTGGAGCAGGTTGACGATGAATCGATCTATTGGTTGTAATATTCCCCTCCTACTTTCTTAATAAAGATATATGTCATTTTCTCATATAATTGCATTCTCAATTGTGTATGTATTCTCAGATCTAATCGGTTTGATTTGGTTAAGATAGATATTGTACACTTGTATGTTGTTTACTATTCTCTGTCTTTTATTGCAGGTATCAATCTAGCGGCTTCAGTTGGATTGAGAGCGAAGACAACAACGAAAGAATGAGAAAGAGAGCAAAAGGATTACAAGTAGGTTTATTTCCTTTTTGTTTATGTATTTTCCTTAGAGAAAAGAATAGTTGTCTTTCTTCTGTTGTTCTGAGTGAAGGAACACCACACTCGGGGAATATAGTTTATACATAGATTATAATTCCATATAACACTCACCCTTCCTATCCTTCCTTCCACCATATGTGGCCTCCAAACCCTCTCGGCCTGTTTCCTGTAGCATTAGATGGCTTCCTATAGCAAAATAGGAATCCTGTAGTAGTGTTGAGAGCCCTCTCCCTCACCTCCAGATTACTTCTCCACCTCACTTGAGCCTAGCAAAGACACTAGTGGGCCTCCAACTCTGAATCTTTGGTTCAGGGACACCCTTAAGACAACCAAACTCCCTCTTCTCTTGCTGCAAAACAGAGTAATTTGAGTGTGATTAGCTTATCATAAGATACATCATTAGCACAATAGCTAGCATTAATTAGATAAAATTCAGTTAGTCATTGATTCAACATGTGTGCAAAGATATATTAGTTCCTTTTTTCAAGTCAATTCAGTAGTCTAGAAAATGAATGCAATCTATTCTAAGTTCCTTTATTGTACTTAGAATGAGTGTTAGTCCTTTTTTATTGCAAAAGTAGGCGTTAAGTAAAATCTTGTGTAGCTTCTTCTCTTGCCACTAGAGTAATGGTTATGAGTTGCTTTTAGTCTTAGGTTGCAGTTAGAAGTGTGAGAGACTTCCTCTTTCAAAGTAGCCCCAGATACAAGAACCTTATGGTATAACTAAGATGAGGATGGCATGAGTAGAGAGGATTCGTTCTATATATAGCACTGTCACCTCCAAGGTTGTACGAACCCCGGGTTGATATTATTTGATATTATTATTATTAATTTATCATTATTAAATATCTTTTTTAGATTTTGTTAATACTTATTCCTCTTATTAGTAATATTTATTATAGTAATATGTATAGTTATAACTATTAATTAATTCTAATCCATATTAAGAAAAAGAAAAGCATAGGAATTATAAATTTAAATTTAAATCATAAAGTAAATAAAATAATTATTAAAAAATTCTAAAATAAATAATAAAAATAATATTATTTTATTATTAGATATTATTATATACATATATCATTATTAATAGAATTTCTTCAATATAAGGAATTAATTAATTTTAATTTAATCTAAATAAAAAATAACGATAATAATAAATTAATTATTTCCTAGATATTAATGCTTGTCGGCTCTTTTAAATTTACTTTCTATAAATTTTACCTAAGTCCTTCTTTCAATCCTTCATTCATTCATCCTGAAGATGGATCTCCATGGAGATTCGAAACGTCGATAAATATTCTCTGACATTGTGGAAAATCCAGATTCTTCTTCATCAAGTAAAGTGAAGTAGCCTTGGGAGTTGTAGTACTCTTGGTGCAATACCAGGGCTCACCAGTGATTTGGAGCAAGAAGGAAAAGGAACAGCAAGAAAGCGCAACCGAACATCGGGATCAACAAATACAACGAGATTTGATCACAGGTACCGAGTTGCATGTATGTTTTCCTCATTAGTTTTGGCATGCATTCTGTATGCATGTGGATTTACTAACCTTGCCTTTTCCTGGATAGCCATGGTGTTGTGGGTTTATTCCATTAATCGTTTCTGTTTGGTTCTCATGATTCCTTTCGATGTTGGGTTGAGTTATCAGTTCCCAAATACTTGGTTGGACAAACGTTTTGGACCCTGAAAAACAACTGTTGGGTTGAGTTACTAGTCCTGGAGCCTTGGTTGGACAAACGCTTTAAATCCCAGAAACAGTTGGGGTTGAGTTACTAGTCTTGGAGCCTTGGTTGGAAAAAACACTCCGGATCTCTGGAGTAGCTTGGATAGATACCAATTTGTGATGTTTGTGATGTTTTGACATGAGGTGGAATCATTGGTTGAGGGTTGAGTTGGTTTGGCCTCTAGAAGCCCTAGCTTGGTTTTGATTGATGTGTTTTATGAGATCTCACATTCATGCTTGGAATATGGCATAGGGGTGATTGGCTGAAGAGATATTTGGCTCAACCAATCTATGGTCGAGTGGAACGTGGAAGTCCCATCTGCGGTTGGTTTTTACATTCAGTAATGAAGAGCTCATTCCTTTGGTATTTGGTATGCAAATGTACTGTTTTTTATGTGGATTTTATTGTTGTTGTATCCATGGTATTTCTGTTTTTATTATGTTCGTTGTAAGCATGTATTGGATTAGTGATGATGTATGGATCTATCCATGTTTTTAATTGTAAATGAATGCACAATGTACCTATGGTCAAATATATTGTATTGCAGCTAATGATGTAAGGGAGCAATTCTTCTTAGCATTTCTCAGATAAGTATGAGACCCCTATGCTTAAATCTATTTTTTACACCTGTAGATATAATGTTTGTGACATGTTTGACAAGATTTTTTTCATGGTTAGAAGGGGTCCAAATGAGTTCTTAATGATGTGATTACTTCCTTATCATTTTCCTATTGTTATTTAAAATCCCTTAAGTTTTCATGGAGTTTTGGGAAGTGACATGGGCTATGGGCTTGAAAATGTGGCTCAAATCTCGGAGATGCAAGCAAAAAACTAAGCATTTGGGGCCCTAGCCACTGGAATACAGTGTTGTGCTCATGGCTATAGATTCCTAGCCCTTGAAATGCATTGTTATGCCTGCGGTTATGGCTCAAAGAGGGTCAAAATATCACTGTGACCCAGGGATAAGAGGCCTGAATGGTTGGGTTACCTCCTAGGGGTGTTGTGGTTGTTGTACAAGGTTTGTAGGTTGTGTTTTCCATCAGTTCCACTTCCTTAAGGT
The DNA here is from genome assembly GCA_034641835.2 of Pinus albicaulis. NCBI lineage: Eukaryota > Viridiplantae > Streptophyta > Pinopsida > Pinales > Pinaceae > Pinus > Pinus albicaulis. The sequence continues at coordinate 790,988,397 of CM076574.1, forward strand.
CACATAGGAGGTTGAATCTCTTTATATTATCCTCTCGTCACATGTTTACCCCGACTGGTTGGTTACTTGAGTAGATGTGGGAAGAGGGTGTTACAGAGTGGTATCAGAGCATGGTTCAACACTTGGACTAGATGGGCTCTGTGTTGGTCATGTTTTTATGTTGATTTCATTTGTGTTTAGTATGCTTGTTGTTTAAATGTGCTTTTTAGATCCGTGTTGCGTTGGCCATGGTGGTAGTGGTGTCTCCATGGAAGTGATGATGGTGTTGTTGTCAAGATGTTGTCATGAGTGTATGGCTAGTTATTTGTTGCTCATGCTTGTGTATTGTCTGTGCATGTTTGCTTACATATTGTTACATATTGTACAAGCATTTCTTTCTTATGCTAGGGTTACATATTGGTTATTCTTTGGTGTTATCCAAGTATGTTGTCTTGTGTGATGACATATGTTGAACATGCATTGGTCGTTCATGATTGGTTATACATGTCGAGTGGGTGTATATGGTCAAGTTTGCATTGGTTTGATTGGGGTTGTTGTGCATAAGGTCATTGTATGCAGTTAGGTCATCATGATGATATTTGTATGTCATGATGCTAATTTGTTGGCTTAGATAGAGTAGGAGATGAAAATCCTTAAAGTGAAGTTGCAACAACGGACTGTGGGGTAAGAGTAGACCATCGTACAAGTTTGCATGCTTAGCATGTAGGTATGTGATTCATGGTTGTTGTAAGGATTAGGGTTACTTATATATTTGTCATTATATTATTATTATGGTTACATACATGATAAATGTTAGTTTATCAATGTAAGCATTTACATTATGGTTATGTGCATGCATTTCATTCTATTGATATTATGGTTACATACATGATAGATGCTAGTTGATTAGAGCGGTTATATGTACATGTATCAAATAGTCATGAATGATAACAACCTCTGGTGGTATGCATTTCTATTGTTGTTTTATGTTAGATAACTTATATGTTTTTGATGAGCATGTTATGGGTTAACTTGTTATTTTTGTTGTATGATAGTTAGCTTGATGATTAGGTTACATGTTGTTGATTAGCATGGTATATAACTTGTTGTTGTTGCATGCTACTGACTTGAGGATTAGGGTTATTTCATTAACATCTTGATGTTATATGTATCATGCTAAATTGGGTTGACCTATGCAGATGGTTAGGGTTATGACATTCAGGTATGAGTTGGCTTATTTATGATATTATGTCATACTAATCTAGGCTTAATGTGCATATGTGATTGTTATGCATGAATGACATTTGTTTATGATTATATGATGTGAACATGTTAGCTAGTTACTATTATGGATATCACGACCTTATTTAGGATTTGAGTTGATATGTTGTGAATTTATATTGTGCTAATCTAGATTGATTGTGCAGACAAGATAGCCTCCCCTGAGATACATTGAGGTATTATTTTGCTTATGTCATATACTTGGTGCTTGATTGTTTTGAGTATTTGATTATATCATCTAGTTGATCTATTTAGAATGGTATGTTTGCAAGTTGTTTGAATGTTTGATTAATTGCATGATATGAGTATATGGGTCTGTAAGATTGCATGAAGGAATGATCTTGTTTTAAGATGGTTGTGATAACACATATGTGTTGAGATAACTGGTATATACTTGAGTGCAAGTAGGTGATAGTTTTAGAATTATTTATTATGACCGATGAATAGGAGTTGATTTGTTGATTATGACATGGTTGTCAGTCTTGGTAAAATTTGATTTCGAATTGATAGATATTTTGTCTTGATGTTGATACATACGTGTGCATGCTTGGCACAAGGAGGCAAGGTAACTAGATTTTTGTTATGTTTATTTATGCATTGACAGTTATGTGTTTCTGGCAATATGATGTAGGGGATTGCATGGCAAAAGAGATTTCCATGAAATCTTGAAAAAGGCCCAGGTTAAGCTTTCCTTTGGAAGTGTTGGGAAGCCATGGGAATTGAGTCATGGTGTTTGTTGCTAGTATTGTGCTTTTGGTCTTTTATGATTTGTTTTCGCTTGATTTTCAGCTTTGTTTATGTCTGGTGCAAGGCCTTGCCACCTTGTTCATTATGTCCTATTGCTATGGGTTTTCAGGGGTTTCCTCTTGTTTGTTTCTTATCTTTCCCTTATGTTTTGAGTCTTGGGAATTAGTTTGGGAAAGAGGAAATTTGATGGATCTCGAGAGAGCTTTGTGGTACCCAATAGGTAATGTAAGACTTGGATGAAACCCGGTGCATGTATAAAGGTAGTTGATGGTAAGAATATGACAACCAATTTGATTGGTTGGGTCCATTGAGGTAAATGGATGATGGAAGAACAGTCATAGGAAAGGTAACACGAAAGGTAAAGTGAATGGATTTGAGGTGTTATATGCCTTACCTATGTTGGGAACTGTTGTTCTCAATGTTATGCACGTTGTGCACAAATACATGAAGTTCTCTTAACCTATACCTTGTGATATCTAGAAATTGTGTTGTGATAATGATTATGTTGATTTTTATATATGTACACATATATGTATGTATGTATGCCTTTTCTGGCAATTTTGTCATGGATCGTGATTGTTTAATGCTAATGTTTATATGTATATATGTGTGTATGTATGTCGTTGTCTGGAGGAATGATGATTGTTTTATATTAATGATTATATATGTATGTGTGTGTGTATCTATGTCATTGTATGACAGGGTTATCAAGGATCATTCTTGCAGAAGAATTATTTCTTATGAAGGTAAATGGCATGAAGATATTCCTAGTCTTATGGGGAATCGAGTGGGAAGAGTAACCTTGACATATCTATGAGGTCAGTATCATTTGGAAATGAATTGATATTATATGCTTTTATTATTCCTATTTTTATGTTATGGACAGGTAATTTTGAGGGGTATATCAGCAAAGTGAAAGCATTGTGATCTACGACATGCTAGGATAAGCATGGATAGTGGGAAGACACTAGAAGCAAGGTTTCTTGTGGGGTAAGTGTGTGGTCTATGGATGTGCAGTACTATTGTTCTGTATATGTTTCATATGTTTTATATTCAATGATTATACCTATGGTGATGCGTACATGTAACATGTATTGTGTACATATGATGTTTTATGTTGGTTGTATATATGTTGTGTGTATATTGCATATGCAATTCTTGGTATAGATGGTGCTATGTACATGTTGAATATGCGGTGATATGGTACATATTGTATTGTGTGTGTGTTGGATATGTGGTGTTGTGTGCATATGGTGTTGTGCGCATGTTGGATATACGGTGTTGTGTACGTATAATGCTATGTACATGTCGTATATGTAGTGTTATGTACATATGGTGTTGTGTGCGTGTTGTACATATGGTGTTATGTACATACGGTGTTGTATGCATGACTGTACATGTGGTTTTGTGTGCACATGGTGTTGTGTACATGTTGTACATGTGGTTTTGTGTGCAGGTGGTGTCGTCTACATGTCGTGCATGTAGCGTTGTGCACATGTGGTATTGTGTACACATTGTACAGGTGGTGCAGTGTACATTTGGAATTGTGTACACATTGTGCATTTGTGGTGTCATGTACATGTGATGTAGTGTAGGTAGTGTTGTGTACAAGTGGAACTACGTACATGTTGCGCATATGGTACTGGTATACATGTGGTGTTGTGTGCATGTCATACATGTTGTGTTGCGGGCATGTGGTACTATGTATGTGCATGGTGTAGTCATGGTATCATGACATGTGCATTCGTTGTGTTGAACTATGTATGTGTATATGTATTGTGTGGTATTGTACACCGGGTGTAGGTGTATGTGTTTTATGTTGGTGTAGGCATATTTATTGTGTTGTATTGTACACTGAGTGTAGGTGTATGTGTTTTATGTCAGTGTAGGCTTATGTATTGTGTTGTATTGTACACCTGGTGTGGGTGTATGTGTCATATGTCTTATGTGGTTGTGCGTGTTGTGATGTACACTATACATGTACATGGTTGAAGAGAAGGCACTGGGTGCTTGTCTGGTGTGGCAATTGACCTTGTGTGTGTACAATTACAAAGGCAGAAGTAAGGACCGATGAAGGATAAGGGTGAAAATGTGAAGCTGGGTTACACTTTTTGCCCTTTTTTGAGAAAAAATTTTCATTTTTTTCGGTTCTTCAACTTTCTGCAAACTATAACAATTTTTCTGTGTAGAATTTCATTTTGCGATAAAAATAAAAGTTGTGAGAAATTTTGTTAGCTTTCTATTACTTATTTTTTGAAAAAATTTTATGCAGATTTGATATGTCAACTTAGAGTTTCTTTGAGTCTGTGTTTCTTAACAATCAAAGGATTCATAAGAAGTCATGTTATGAAGCAATGTTGTATTCATTGAAAATTTGTGTTTTTGAGAAAACAAAATGTGTTACAACAATCTAGATAGAGTCCTATTTGGTTTCGTCATATTTACAAAGCCAATGGATGCATATCATAATTACTAGAATTTTTTGAACTGGTCCAAAACAAAAAACTGCGTTTTTTGGATATGTTTCGCATCGCAAGAAATTTCTTAACATATAAGTTATAAACTAAAAATCTAAAAGCTACCCATTAGAGAAGACGGACCAATGTAATGCCCCATAATTTTTTCAATTTTTTTTACAATGCATTTTGGGAGATACAAAATTTTGATTTCACTGAATCACAATGACCCTCAGAAATTGTTTGCACCCATTTTATTAGAAAAATAATTAAAATTAATAAACGTTTATGAAATTTCATAAAAGTTATATTTCCTGAAAGTAGATTCAATTCTGAAAATGCTTGTCTTGGTTCCGACAGCTAATTAACAACCTTTCATGGAGTCTAATCAGTCCAAAGTTGTAGAACTGTATTCAGAGCTTGGTTTTTGCGTAATTGGTGACGCGTTAGCTCAGCCGAACTTTTAATCTAAGTTCGACCGAACTATGTTTTCCACCGAAGGATCGTTAAATCTAACGTCACAATAGTTCGGCCGAAATTTTAAGCAAAAGTTCGGCCGAACTATTGTATAACTCTCCGTCGGCCGGAAAGTTTTGCGAAGCTCCTACTAAAACACATTTCGCGGCAATATAAATTTCTGCGAAATGATTCACAATTTTCGCACATTTTGCACATTTCATCTCATTTTACAAAGATCTTGGTTTGGGTTCAAAAACTTATCTTCAAAGTTTGGGTTTAAGAGCATTTCTTGGAAGCAAATTGATTTTACAAAGAATTGTTTTGGGTTTAAAGAATTTTTTTTGGAAGACATTTCTTGGAGGCGGCCTGATTTTGGCAAAAATTGTTTTGAACTTAAAAAAATTTCTTGGACGTACATTCAAAAGACATTTCTTGGAGGTATGTACGTGTTTTGAGTTGAAGTAAATCTTTTGAGCTTCGTTTCATTTTTATAAGACATTTTTCTCTCGAATTTTTGTTGAAGTAAATTTTTTGAGCTTCGTTCCATGTATTTTTTGCAAAAAATTTACACTGAATTTTTTTAAATTAAATCTTTTGTGATATTTTTTGTAATTGAGTTATTGTCTAATTTTTTGAAGGAAAATTTTTGAACTTCATACCCTATTATCATGGGAAATCGAAGAACTTGTGCGAGAAAATATGATCGAAAAAGAGACCCTGAGGAACGTAGAGAAGAGACGAGACAATCTCGCAAAAGAAAGTTAGAAGCCCTCTCAAATATTGAAGAGGAAAATCATCCTCAAGAAGAAATTGAAGCAGGTATGTAAATGTAAATATTATGATCTATTGATATATTTAAAATTTTCCTAATGTAAAATGTGAAGCTTAATTTTTATTTGATGAACTAATTCGAAAAATATTTTTTTTAATGTCAACAGACAAAGATATTCCTCAAAATATTGAAGAAGAAAATAAACCTCAAGCAGAAATTGAAGAAGGTATGTAAATGTTAATATTATGATCTATTGATATATTTAAAATTTTTCTAATATAAAATGTGAAGCTTAATTTTTATTTGATGAACTAGTTTGAAAAATATTTTGTTTAATGTAAACAAACAGAGATATTCCTCAAAATATTGAAGAAGAAAATCAACCTCAAGCAGAAATTGAAGCAGGTATGTAAATGTTAATATTAAGATCTATTGATATATTTAAAATTTTCCTAATGTAAAATGTGAAGCTTAATTTTTATTTGATGAACTAGTTTGAAAAATAGTTTGTTTAATGTAAACAGACAGAGATATTCCTCAAAATATTGACGAAGAAAATCAACCTCAAGCAGAAATTGAAGAAGGTATGTAAATGTAAATATTATGATCTATTGATCTATTGAAAAATATTTGAAATTTTAGATATATTTATTAATTTAGTTATTTATTGAATATGTACTATTTTTTCAAATATGTACAGATGAAATCACTATCGATAATGAGATGTTAGAAAATGTTGCACTCACACATATGGAGATAAAAAACCTGACCATGTTATACGATATCGTGTTAACTGCATTTTTGAAAATTATTTCTTAAATGAGTGGGTGAGAGTTCAGGCTCAAATGTTGAAAAGTCTCCTATCATTAAGGAAATTAAAAGAAGCTACGACACTATTGGGTATTCAAAAATCAACCAAAGATAAAAAAATGAAGGAAGAGGTGATAAAAAATATGAGTAGTGCTATAAAGTCAATTAAGAGATCTAGAGAGAAAGATGTTTCAATTGTACGTAGATGAATACAGATGGCAATGGTTTCCTCAAGTACTCAAGAGAATCATTTGGTAACATCTATGGCACGAGCACTGGGAACCTCGCGAAAAAAATTCCACAAACATCGGAAATTTCGGTTGCAAATAGATGTAAATGATGAACTCGCTTGTTGGAGAGCTATTTGTAGGCAACCATACAAAGAGAGACTTGGAGAAAATGTTAAAAAAATAATATATGAATATTGGAAGAACAATTCGCGTGTTTCACCAACTGCAAGACATGTGATGCGAAGAAGAATAGCACAAAATCAGTACGAAGAACATGAAAAAAATCTCTTGGAAACCACTCAGATAGAGTTATTCAACAAGTTCAAAAAAGAGAATCGTCAAATTCATGTTTCAATCAGTGCTTTTGTTCAACAAAAACCATGGTATGTAAAACCTATCACCGTACGCGACACTTGTTGTTGCCATTATCATGTGGAATTTGAGTTATATTATGACACATTCTTTGATTTCGGTAGAACATTATGGAAGGATTCACCTCCTCCTTCCACTATCCGTGAATTCATATCTCAAATTCTATGTGAAAGAGAAAGCGATGAACTATTTTACAAAAAGAAATGTGTTGGTGGTAAAAAATGTGATGATTGTGGACATTTGACTAAATTTCAAAACAAATATCGTATTGATATAAATGATCAATCATTGTCCAACACGAAAGTGAAATGGAAGAGATATGAATATATCGATACATCGATTCAAGGTGCAAATAGTGTTAAAAGAATTGAATTACTAGAAGACGAATTTTTTCTGATAGACTTTTTGAGAAAGTTTGAGGCAGAAATTTACAAATATACCAAGCATTCCCATAGAGCTCGATGGCAAGACTTGCAATTCAAAAAATCTCATGAAGTTTTTCCACCAGGGACCATTTTGTCAGTGATTGATTTTGCATAAAACTACACATTTGTTCCACAAAAAGAAATTCAGAGTGAATACTATCATTCTGACCAAGTCTCCATGCTCGTCCATATTCTATATAGACATGTTGAACAAAATGTCGATCATATAGAAAGCACGAGTGAAAATCGACATATCATTAAAGAATATCACTTTTATATCAGTGACGATCGTACACATGATACATGTTTTGTACAACATTGTTTTGGAAAAATTTATGATTCATTGAAAAATCTTGGAATAACATTCAATGAACATTGGATATGGTCAGACGAATGCGCAACTCAATTCAAATCTGCACGATCATTCTTTTGGTTGTTTTTTCTTCATAAGAAAACCTGCATTAAACATTGTTGGAATTTCTTTGAAACTGGCCATGGAAAAGGAGAACATGACGGTGCAGGAGCATGCATAAAACAAGTACTTCAAAGATATCAAATGAACCACTATGCAAGCCGACTTGTGAACGCTGAAGAAGTTGTTCAATGGTGCATCGCTGCTCTAAGCCATGAGAGAAACCCATCAAGAGAAGTGCGAAGGTACATTCAATTTAATTTATATTGGAAATCTAATTTTAAACATTGTACATTTATCATGCAATGATTATCTTTGATTGTATTTTGACATCATATTTACAAATTATTCTTCTAATTTTCCATATAAAGGTTTTTCTGGCATATTGGAATCGAAGACGTAGATAGATCAATTGGAAATGACGTTGAAACAATAAAAGGGACTCGAAAATTGCATTCAATTCAAAAAAAGTCGTCCAGAAATGTGTTTGCATTGGATAAAAGAAAATATTCTTGTTTTTGTGATGTTTGCATAGACAACACAAAATCCAATGACGTTTGTGAAAACAAAATGTATGTGAACGATTGGAAACATACAGAGCTAAATACAAAGGGAAAAATGTCTGTTGCAATGTTTGAAGAAATGCAATCATAGGAAACTACAATATCATCCGATGGTGATCAAGTTTCTGATCTTGTTAGAGAAGGTAACATTTGAATTACTTTATAATGATTTAAAGATCTAGAAATAAATTTAAATATGCATAATTTTGTTAAATTCATTTTATTGTGCAGGAGATGTTTTTGCTGTAATTGCACCTATTGACAACGATGAAAATGTGAAGTATTATTTGATGCGTTGCACTGAACGAAAAATGAAATTATTACAAGACTATAATGACCACGGATTTCAGTATGACAGAGGGTCTATTATACTGAAAGGTTATTTTTTCAAACAAACTCGTCAAAGTGGAGACTTTGTTTACTTTGAAGACTATGAACCCGATTCCATAAGTTGTCAATATAGTCACTTGGTGTGTGCAGCACACATAAAGTTGATAGAAGTTCAATCAAAGAAAAAATCAAAAATTAAGAGATGGAAAATGTCAAAATCCGATCATGAACGGATTATTGAGGATGGAATTCCATTAGAATTTTTTTGAGTGAATTGTCCAACAATTTATTATCTTTGGATTAAATATGTTTTATAACTTCCAATACTCAACTAAAAATTGAGCTGCTTATGTTATTTGTGCAAGTGTTTGCACATGTACAAATTGTTTGGGTACAAGCATGTGCTCTAGTATCAACTGAAAGTAGTTTTTCTATACATGTGCATTGATGAAAAATGGTATATGTATTGGATATATATATATATATATATATATATGTGTGTGTGTGTTCTAGAATGAAATTAATTGTTCTAGTTTTAATAATGAAAAATTATTTACGTATTCAATATATATGTTCTAGAATGCAATTAACTGGAACTAGTTTTTCTATGTGCATTAATGAAAAACTTGTTGGATTTTCTGGTAAAAAGTATGGACACAATGTAAATAAATCATTTGCAATATAGTTTTGTACGAAAATTCCTTTCAAACAAGAGACTCGAAGCACTTCTCCGACTTTTGGTGGGATTTGACCCACATCTCTAATCCTAATTGAAAATCTAGTACAAAATCTGCATGTCCAATGGTCGGATATTTTCAATGTGCATTGATGAAAAATGTTACTTGTCTTGGATTGAAATGTAAATTGAAACCATCTAGATTGAAACTCAACTCCCTTGTTACATTTCTTGTAACAAAACAAGGGAGTTGATTTTATTGTATATGTTGATTTCTGATTTGATATAATTGCATGTATGATTACAAGTATAGTTTATGTAGCATCCATAGTTTATAGCCCCAAATCTTCACCCCTATTTTTTCTTCTAAATATGTTAAATTATTTTATGTAAAAAAATTTCAACTTAAAAATTCCTATTAATTACATATAATCAAGAAATTATATACTAACATTAACAATAATATGAATTTATAGTAAACAACTTTTAATATACTTCCTTCCATCCATTTACATGTGACCAAGAATTTATAACCTAAAAATTTTACAATAACGTTTTGAGATTATACATGAATGCCCATCTTTAAACTATATCCATTGAAGGTAGAATCATGTTTAAGTTATTCAATCAATTTAAAGTATCATTCACCCTAGGGAGTGTAAAATATTCAATGTAGGTTGGTGATGATGCTCACTCCTAGCTTGAAGCAGCTCCAATGACCAATTCTTTAATGAATTCCAATGCACTAGACCAAAGTTGGTGACCTACTTGGTTTTTCACCCAATAAATTCCAAGGTACTCTTCTTACCTTTGGCCCCCAAAGCTACAATGGAGTTATAGGAAGGTGAAGATAAATTTTTTCACTGATAGGAATTTGGTCACATCCCTAATCTCCCCTTATCAAAAAGTTCCTATCTACTACATTATCCAGCATGTACTCAAGATCACTATTTCGTAATTAGAATATCACAATATCATAAGTTCTCACAAAAATACATGGAATTCCATTACGACACTCATCTAACAATGGGGAGCTCAAAACCTAGAAAGTTCCTCGTCCCCTTAATAATAATGTGTTTAATTTAGTCTTTTAGGTGAGGATTAGGTGTGAATCTTGTTTTCACATACAAAAATAATTAATTGTTTAATTCCATAAATTTGATTATTCACCAAAATACATGTCATATCCACTATTTGTCTCTCCTGCAAATTCCCATTATTTTATTAAAATATGATTTTATCTCACCCAACTATCACATGTTCCTAAATTTACTCCTAATTGTTCCCTATGCTGCTTTTCCCTTACTTATTTTTAGAAATTTATTTTCCTAGATCCATCATAACTATGGATCTATCAAGCGTCGAGAGGGATCAAATATCTAGAGGTGCAAACCTCTTTTTTGAGTGCAAAACTTGAGGAAAGGTTTGCACCTCGAGAGATTTGATCCCTCTCGACGCTTGATAGATCCGTAGTTAAGATGGATCTAGGTTGGTGTCAGTCGTGTGCAACCAAGGAAAAAATATCGATAATATGAGGAACATATGATTAATTTTATCAATAATATGTAAATACATCTAATATTAATATAACCATTTTAAATATGCTAAATATGTTTGAGATTTATCAAGTCATTTTAATTTTAAATTTTCTTAGTTACCTCAATTTGTTGAGATGATAAATATTGTAGAATAACTTTAATAATGGAAAATGATCAAATAAAATTTCTGAATGCAAAGTGACAATGTAATAATATTGAATGATAGAATGTGAATAATTAGAATGTAATCAATTACAAATAGCATTTATTGTGATCAATCTTAAACTATTTTCTTCTTCTATTCTTATTGTCACCCTTATTAGTTTTGTCATCTTTCCGTATCGATTATATTAAAAAGAAATTAAAAATCATAAATCATAAACCATTTAAATATTTAGCTCGAACTCTTGTAGTAAACACCATACCTTGTCTCTCTTGCTCTCCAATATTATTAGGTTTAACTATTATAACACAAAAATCATTCTACATTGTCAATAATTTTTTGCACTTACACTAAAATCAATGAACACTATTAATCCAATGACTTTGCAAGTAATGTACCATCATACATGCAATTATATCAAATCAGAAATCAACATATACAATGAAATCAATGGGGATTGTCTTGTTACAAGTAACATTTCAATTTACCACATGTGCAAATGTAGATTGAAACCATCCAAAACTTTAAGTTGTAGATTGAAACCATCCAAAACTTTAAGTTTTAAAAACTTTTTGATTATATATTGTGCAACATTAAAACATTAAACATTTAAAGTTCATTAAATATCACATGCAAAATGTAGATTGAAACCATCCAAAACTTGAGTTGTAAAAACTTCACATGCCATGCCAATTATAATTCAACTATCCAACAAAAACATTTAATATTAAATATCACATGCACCAAATGTAGTTCAGATGGCAACATTACTTCACATTCACATGCCAAAAGTACTAAAACCATCCAAAAATTAAATAAAACAAATTATATAATAACAATGTAATAAAATATGTCCAAAAATTGTAAATCTCACTTGAGTATCAAACTGTATCAAGTTTAACAAATTTTAAAACTATCTAAATTTTAAAATCAAATCTACTGTAAATGATGTTCATCAAATGGAGGATCTAGCGTCTCCGTCTCAGTCCGCGCCCTATCCTGTGAATAGGAAACCTACATACACAATGCACATGTACTTGAACATTAAAATTTGAAGTTTTAAAAATGAATGAGAATATATATATCTAGAACTTCATGTAAAAAACAAAATATAACAAAAAAATCATGCAATACCTCGTAAGGTTCCCTCTCCATTTGATGAACAGGTTCTCCCATAGGAACATCTGCAGTGGTAAATTGTACAATATACATGTACAGTTAAATATAAATAATTTATATAAATTAAAAAATTTCAAATGAAAATGCACGTGTACATATATAAACTTATTTTCAATAATATTAAAAAAAGGAACTAAAGACAACTTGTTCAAATGTTGTGGATGTTCCTATCTCCGTCGCTAGAGTCCTCGGATTAAAGAAATCTTCTATAGGAACCTAAATTCAAAAAATTTTAAATAACTCAAAATATAGATCTCTCTCTCTCTCTCTCTCTCTCTCTATATATATATATATATATATATCAATTTTTAATGGAACTTTTTGAGGTAGAATATATATATATATATATATATATAAATTTTAAACATAAATTTTAAACTTGTGAAAAATTGTCCATACTTGTGGCTCATCTCCCAATGAAGTAGAAGGTACATCTCCTAAGGATGAAGAAGGTACCTCCATCCCAAAAACATCAGACGGAATCGGTACCTGTTAAAACATTTTATCAAATTATATATATACATACATGTACATGTGTGGCAACAATTATTTATTTTAAAGTCACTTAAAAAACACTAACATGTGCCAACATATCATGATGGTCAGACCCATCTGCATCGTTTGAACCGGAGATCCCGAACGTAATATTAACATTTTCATCACGCACCATGCTTGAGAACTAAAAATTATGTTTTAACATATAATCATACATTTTTGTTAGATTAATGTACACATACTTGAATAAATGTATACATGTACATACACATGTATTTATTACAAATTGTACACATGTATATGTAAAAATAATTTCAAACCCTAAGGTCACTAACACATACCATTCCGGTGCCCTCTTCCTCATGGAAAATTAGGTCTTGCAGACCATTGCGATAATTTATTGCATATGTTCGGAGATCTTCAACATTCATGTTGTAAATCTCCTCATCTGTACGATAAACAAAATTGGCACGTGCATTTTCACGTGCTCTTTGTCGATTTAAACAAAGATCGACTCCACTCAATCCGCTATGAACATTGTCGATCATAACATCCCTTGCTTCTTGACTTATTTGAGAAGTCGCATCCATCTCTGATCGCAGAGTTTCAACTCGAAACGGTCGACTCACCAATGGCGGCTCAGGGCGAGGCAACTCCACATATTACTTAGCGCCCTTACGGTCATATAATCGACCTTTCCCGGGGCCGAAAAATTCTGAAGGAAGGTCATTGTAGTTGGGTTTCATACCCAAAAAAAATTCTGCATAAAACATTTGTGCAAAATAAACAGGAACCTCATCGTTCCATGGAAGCCTTCCAAAGGCCGCAAGATGCCGATCATACAAATAACGAGCTATGTCTGGGTGCTTGAAATACTGCACCTTCAACATTTTTATTTTTGGCCCTTCCTTATAATTAAACATTGACTTGGCCACTTCTCTTGTAACTTTTTGTTTAATTTCCTCCCATTTATCGGGACCCATCACTGTTTCTTTTCTCTTTCTCATCAGTTCTACAAATGAATCAGTCATTGGCCCAAGATTTCTGTACACATTTACCATTTCACCCAATGAATGTGTAACTATTTCAAGGCTTTGTCGACTCTCAGCAGGTAGAGACAAATCCACGAGATCTCTTTGCAATTTTGCATGAAGGCTTTCACACCTTTGTAAGGTGCATTCTGCCATGTTGGTTTCCCATGGTATATCAGTAATCTCGGCTGGATAAGTTGTGTTGGGTTGACAGCCTTCTTCTTGAATGTAGCGAGCTGCCCTGCGTCTATTTTGACCACTAGCTTGAACATTTTCGGCCTCTGCATCAATATATATAAAATTTTGTATATTAGAAAAAACACGTGTAAAAAAAGTTGTACAAATTTAATGAAAAAATATTGAAATTGATGGCAACCTTGATGTTGTTGGTTAACATCTTCTCCAACATGACCCCGCTGAGAACCAGACCCACAATGACGCTGCTGAGAACCAGACCCACAATGACCCTGTTGAGAACCAAAGAACAAGGATTACAAATGGGGAATAAATATCACCCCCTTCCCGCAACCTGCTACAACTCATACCTCGACCAGTTGAACCTTGGCCATGCTCCACGGATGGAGTAGAAACCCTTCTCCTCTTACCTCCTAAGAATTAAAATATGAAACTTATTAACAACTAATTTAACTCACAAAGTTAATAAAAAATCAATTCCATATGTACACACATGTATGGAGATTTAATATTATATTTAAATACCGTGAACATCCCCCAATCCCTGAACCTCCATATGGGATTCGGCTGATCTTCGTTGTTCATCCTCCATGATATATATCTATTGGTCAACATTTACACAAAATAGATTTCAAAAAATCAATTTGTAATTTAGTGTACACAAATTATGTAGAACACAACTTTCAAAGCAATAATTGATCATGTGTGAAACTAAATTTAATCGAAAAAGAAATGATAAAAATGATAAGTTCACCAAATTGCGCTTTACATGGTGGGAGCACACTTGGTATAAAATTTACCACTTATACACTTTAGTTTATGGGAGAAATGACACATGTACATAGTTTACCTTAAATTTGTTGTGTTTTATGGATATTAAAATGAAGAACTTCTATTTAGATCCATTCCAGAGATTGACTGTAGGGGCATTTACTAGATATGTCACCTTTTATAAAAGATGAGATCCAGAGGCTACCTGGCTCTTTACAGACTCTGCCTATAGAACTTGTAGAAGTAAACACTAGAGGCATTAACAATATCAAATAATGTTTTCATGCTCAAACATGGGAATGTGTCTCTTTCCCTACGCAAAAAAATAGTTCAAGGTAGTTAATCTTCATAGACACGTCATCAAGCAAGTCAATGTGATCATCCCCAACTTACTTTTCATGAAATTAGACTTGGAATCCTGTAAAACCTGGTAGATGGAGTTGAATAGGAACAAGGTCAAGGCCTTTACAAAATACATGCTAGTGAATAACACTTACTAGGATATGCCAACAAATAAAGTGGCAGAAATGTTTTCTCCTCGAGGTTGTCCAATTGGGTGTGTAATACCAACTTCACCCATTTCCTAACAGGTTTCTCTCTTAGGTTACAAATGTCTTCCACCTTATTAGCTATATATTTTTCAATTTCCCATGGATTCCTTGAATTTTTTCTCCTACCATCTCCCTCTCTCACTCCCCAAATTATTGTCATAAAACATGCCCCATTAAGGATCTGGAGCAATGTTTGCACCATACTTAGAACTGTCATTGCTGCTAATTGAAATTGGAGTCATGTATACTAGATTGCTTGCTTAAGTGGCTCTTACTTGGACAATATCCTGAAATAGTTTGACATGATGGTCATATGAGGTTGGAAGCTACTTGGTGTAATTTTCCTTAAATATTCAAAAAAACAGAGAAAAAATGTCATTTTCGATCATTTTTTATTAGCTTCTGCATACAGCAAATGTTATGACAATTGCAACACAATCATGTTCCATGAGCATGAATTATGAATGTCGCAAGCCAAATTGCAAGGAATTTTGCATTCATTTTAGGCAAAAGAAGGCTATGACATTAAGGTCCATGCTAGAAAAAATTATGCAAATAAGGTTGCTAAGTCTTGATACTTACCATGTGTTTCAAAGCCATAACGAAGGTTGGCTTTGAGAGTGTCCTCTCAAAGCCCCGTCTTGAGATGAAATTTAATTCAATGTCTCTTAGAGTTGCAAGGTGGAATTGATAGAACTATTTGATTTCTTTAGCATAGATGGATATCTCCTTTCATCTATACCTTTCTCTACCATCTTATTTCCAAGTGAAATGGGAATTTTCACATTTTGAATGCCATTACCATGTAATTTGGTAGTCTGCTAGCTAGACCTATCACAAATAAGGTTGTCATAACAAACTATTTCTCTTGCTCAACTCAGTGACCATGACTCTCTTCTCACACTCCTTACCATATAAGATCTTCAATTGTACATGTCACGCAAAGTTGGGGGTTCTAGGTCTACACCTATTAGGTAAAGTTACATATTTTATGTCATTGTGGTCCTTAAATTTGGAGGTGTTCCACCTGAAAAAATAGGCATTAAATATGGATGAAAAGGATTTGTTTTAACTTTGATAGAATTTCCTCATGGAATTACTGAATTTCTCGACGACATCATGCTAGCTTTGTTTAGAGAAGAACGTTTTGGAGGAGAAATTGAATTCTTTCGACTTATTTTTGGCATTGAAGTTTGAAATAGTAGTTTTGATGACTCCATTGATGACCTTGATAAGGAATTTGATGCACACAATATTGACTTTGAAGATGGTTTAGAATATGTTGAAGAAGTTGTAGATTTTGGTGTTTTCACTGAATGTTTCTTTTTTGTTGGACTTGATCAAGACATGTAATTTAACTTTACGAGCAGATTGAAGACCTTGAAGAGGTTTTAGATTTTGTTGTTCTCACTGAAGGTTTTTGTCTAGTTTTGTTTCTTAAACCATCATTTCCATAGGAAATTTTTGGTGAATAGATTCTTGACCTTGATGAGAGGATATGATACCTTGAAGAGGCTACATCTTTTGGTGACATCACTAATTGTTTTTCTATTATTATGTTTGTTAAACATCTCGCTTAGGGCGAGGCAACTCCACATATTTTGTACAGTTTATGGGATAGAAATAAATATGTGGAAATATTCACTTGGTTTTTATAATTGGATAGAAGAATGACTTAAAATGACCTTGTATGTCTTCTCATTTTAGAGCTCAAATTTTTAGGAAGGATTTAAGTATCCACCTTTCAAGAATCACTAGAAGAGGTTGATAAAGAATATAGGAAGACAAAAAACTAACCAGTTGAGTACAAGGCATAGTTGAGCCAAATGTTGTTGAGGAAGGGCCCAATTATTTGCGTCTTGATTATGGAAAACATGATGGAGAATGCTCCAAAGCCAAGGAGGCACATGAAGCTGTTCCAAGAAGGAATTTTATTTCGTGTTCAATACCTCAAGCTTGTGAGGTTTGTGTTCATGATGAATGGAAAAGTTTGACACCCACTTTGCAAGAAGATGTTAATAAACATGCAGCTAATGAGAATGTAAAAGAAGAGGATGTTGAAAGCTCTATCTAGTCATTGAATTCATTGCTAGTATTCAGAGGAGAGCCACTACCTCATCAAATTCACCTCCTCAAGAGGGCGACAACGGTGAATGTTAAAGGTATAAATTTTCCTTTAATCAAATTGCTTTTGATTATGACAAACATGGTAAATATTCACATAATATATAGAAAAGAACTTGCACATGTTCCTTTTGTGGTTTGAATAACCATAATGTTTATAGATGTTGGAAGAAGATATCCATGCACATTGAAACTTTCTAAATAAATGAGGCAAAAAATCAAAGGCCCATTGGACAAGGAAAATGATGTTGAAAATAAGATGCAATTGTTTATTACTCATTGCCATAAGATCTGAGTCTATACTCATATTATAGAATGAGTATGTTGATGATCTTTATCCAGCATCCATGGCTGAATGGTTAAAAAGCCCAACTCATAATTGGCGAACTCGCGGGTTCAATTCCTGTTGGATGCAGGGGAACTGCAACCTTGTAGACAAGTGTTGGAATTTGTATCCAACAAGTCATCCACAACATTTGAAGAAGGTGGAAAGAGATAACGACAAGAATGGAAAAGAGGATTCCATAATCGATGAGGGTTAGGATGATTCACATGATGATGAAGTGCAACTAAAACAAGCGCCATTGAAATGGTTTGCTAACAGATGGTTAGATTTCTTATCTAATTAAGGCCTTGAATGTATTTTTTTGTTTCATGAATTTCTTTGAAAATTCAAAGTATGGTGCATGTTGCATGAAGCAAGATGTTGAAAGTAGAGTTATGTTGACACACTTAAATGCAACAAATATGGAAATTTGTACATGAGCTATTATTTGACTTGAGAGTCAGTTGTTTGAAGAGGCATGTTTTGTCGACTTGTGTTTGGTTGATTGTTTTGTACACCAATATGTAAGAGTACATGGAGATATTCACATGATGTAAATTTTTTTTCTTTGAAGGAGAAAAATGATATGTCAGCGAGCTATGTTTCTTGCATGATGTGTTTTTCAGTTTGATGGTTTTGTTTGTGACAAGACGTCACAAGATTTTTGGAAGGTCCACTCTTGAGTGAGAGCCTCATGATTACAACCTAATCATGAGAATCAAATGGGAGTGCATCCTTATTTTGAAAACAAATAGGATTCTAAGCTACCTAGGACTCAAACCATTATTTTTAAATTTGAAATATCATGGTGTGTTGTTTCAATGCCTGAATCCACAACCCTAACATAAATTGTTTTATTCTTTTTTTGCAAGATTTAGTTGGTTATATTAAAAGTAAGTTGAATTTAAAATTCTTGGCTTAGTGGCATGAACCAAACATATTGTACATGTATTAAATGAGGAATTTCGCTCTCCCAATCATTTCTAAATCTATCACCAAGAAAACATGTTTTAAAAGAACATACTTTGGTATGGGAAAGACCTCAGGTTTCAAATATTATAAGAAGGTTTTTGATATGGTCGAGAGAATGTGGAAAATAGAATCCATAAACAAATTATTTTTCAAAACGTATTACTTTCAAAGTATCAACAAGGAACATGTACAAGGGTGTTCAATGAATTAACGCTATTTATTTAAATTCCATGATGTACATATCTTACTCATAATTTTAACAAATTATTAAATAATGATATAGATTGGATAATTATATTATTTTTCATATTTTTTTATGCTTATAGAGTGAAAAAATTGAAAGAATCAACTTGTAGGGTCATTTTAATGACGGGTGGAGAGTTGGGGTCTAAAACCTTTTGGAGACATTTTGAGGCATTAAATGACATTTCTGGGGGTCAAATGATTATCCCTTGTGCCGAAATATTGACCATTATTCTACACTTAAAGACATATCCAATGGTGCAAGAAAAACATCAAACGAAGTTCATTCAAAATTTATGCCTTTAGTAAGTTGACCTATCATGTTGACCACCATGGTACGAGAGAATGACATTTTAGCCCCATTACTCATGCATGGCAAGCTAGCTACATGTGGAATTTTAACACTAGAATCTAAAAGGTCTAAAATCACAAAACTCGTTAATGGTTGACAGAGTCAAATCTTACACCTAGTTGGCTATCACGCCACATGTTAAATACTTGGCCACTAGGAGGAATAAGAGTTCCATTTTGTGTTATTGTATTTTGTTCCATAGTTGAAAATACAACTAGGAGTGTGAAGTTAGAGAGAAAAGTGTATGAAGTTAAGTTTTTATAGCAACCTTACACGCTAAAAGTCTTAGCTAACTCTAGAGAGATTACCTCTTTCTTTGTACTCACATATTTTCCATACCAGAAAAGATAGAGTAGAGCATGTTTACATTTTAGTGTTGTTTTTCTCCCATAAGGATTTCCTAGGGAAAAAGGAGTCTAGAGCATCATTACTTTTTAGGGTTGCTTGTCTCCCATATAAGGATTTCCTAGGAAAATAATTGTGTTCATTGTCTAGAGATATGTATGTGTGTGTTTCATTATGTTCTCTATTTCTTACATTGTGTTTCATTATGTTTTTATATTTCTTACATTTCCTATTGCCACGGTGTACATTTATATCTAAAGAGTCCAAAACCTCATTCAAGACCATATGTTTTGTTGATGTAGTTTGATTGGTTATATTGCATTGCTTTTGCAGTTGTTGTTGTGGGCCTCACCATATAGTGATTTTAGGTAAAAAATTATTTACATGGAATTTTGAAGTATTCTAGAATGTTTATTATTTATCACTACTAGCGTTGGTGATTTAGTTGTTTGTTTTGATGCTGCTTGGTTACCCATATTTAATAGTTGTTCATGTTTAATTCATTGTTAAGGCTTTTTATTGGCCTATGAGGATGTATTTTTCTCAAATCCATAATGGCTAAAAGAATGAAATTTATCTATGAAAAAGAGAGGTCATATGGAAAACAAATTGTTTGCAAGTGTTCTTTTGAACCCATAGAACTTGAACCCCAATATGGATACAATACTAAGTAATACATAGCCTCCTCATCTAACTTAGCCAGGGATTTGCAATACTATATTTGAGTTGGCTAGCTCCATTTCAAGATATCATAATGTTAGATTATTATTTCTATAGATTTTGATTATGGTAGTAAAATGTTACAAAAAACCGGAAACTACAAATAATACTATTCTAGATATATGTAAAAAGGACATGGTAGAGAAAATCAAACAATATTAAACTTTTCATAAATAGTTTAGATATAAATACATTTTCTATTTTTTATTGTAAATTCCATTTTTTTAATTAATAAATAAAAAAGAAGCATTTTCAATCAAAATCACATCCAACATATAATAAAAATAATAAAAACAATTTAAAACTTCATACACTATGACATTACTATGGCAAAGAGCATAAAAATATATGTAAGCAAAAAATCCTTTTATATAATAATGGAGAGCTTCAAATATACAAGAAAAAAAATCTTTCAGCCTCCTTGTATCCCAGAGAAAGAGTTGCTCAAACAATCATATTTTAAAAAAATAAAACTTGGAGAAAATCATCTATTTTTGAATTTCAATTAAATATAAAAAATTAGTCAAATATTTCAAATCTGTTTTTTGGCTAGTTGCAGAGTGTAGGTCAATTCTAGCTAGAGAGAGACTCCAAGAAGGGGTTTCAAGACAGAGCAGGTTTCCAACATTCCAGTCAAAAAGAGAGGCAAATATTTCCAACAAAAGAGGCAAGAACAAGTTCCCTAGTGGTAGTGCTATGTAACCCAATTAGTCAGTGCATGTTGCAGGCAAGATTGCGAGTAGCTGGTAGTCTCCAAAGAGAGTTTCTATAGGTAGAACGAGTTTCCCAAAAGCAGTACTACACATTTTATTAGGTAGGACTGCATCTAGCATGGAGAAAATCATCTGTTTTTGAATTTCAATCATATAAAAAATTAGTCAAATATTTCAAATTTGTTTTTTGACTAGTTGCAGAGTGTAGGTGCAATTCTAGCTAGAGAGAGACTCCAATAAAGGGTTTCAAGACAGAGCAGGTTTCCAACATTCCAGTCAAGAAGGGAGGCAAATATTTCCAACAAAAGAGGCAAGAACAAGTTCCCTAGTGGTAGTGCTATGCAACCCAGTTAGTCAATGCATGTTGCAGGCAAGAGTGTGAGTAGCTGGGAGTCTCCAAAGAGAGTTTCTAAAGGTAGAACAAGTTTCCCTCCCTCTCAAACTACTCCCTCTCACATCTTCCTATTGAATCAAGCCTTTAGCCCATTGAAAACTTGGTTATGACTAGGCATTTTATGTATAAGAAGGAAGTTGAACCACATCAAAGCCAAGAGGTTCACAAAAATTGCTTTTAACTATAGCCAAAGCCCCCACCTTTGGCTCAAGAGGAGATGACATCAGGCAAAATTTTAGGGGCTAATATTAGTAGGTGGGCTAATTTTCCATGCTTTTTCCAAAAAAAAGATTAGCCAATTTCATTTTTTTTCTAAAATGATTTGCCAAAATTTTATAGTAAACCATTATTTTACCTTAAAAATGGCCAAAAATATTATCTCAACTAATATAAAATCATTGGAAATCTAAATATTTCTACAAAAATATCACAATTTGCATATTAGGGACTAGTAATATTACCAAGGTTTCTAAACTTTAAGATAAAGTAGCATCCTTGATGTTAGTTTTTGGCTAGATGATTAGGTATAAAGTAAGAAATCGTTTTGCAGTATATTGATAATATTAAAAATAATATTAGTTCAAGACTATTGGTCAATTCCCAAAATAATGTGAGATGGAAGCATTTGATACATTTGCCACACTCAAAGAGTTGAAAATGAAAAACAATTTCTCTTATATTATCTATCATATACTCACATTTGATCTATGAAAACTCTTCATGTTTTTTAAACATAAAAACAAAATAGTAAAAAATTCAGACTAATCTCTTACTTCTTAAAGTACAACAAATATTTTTTAATTTTTCGAAATAATAATTAAAAAATATTTAATTTCAAAATAATTATTATTTTATTATTTATAAATAAAATTAACAATAAAATATGTTTATAATGAACTGTTGTGAATGATAATATAAAAACTGTTAAATAATTTTAATTTTACTCCAATCATTATATAAATTAATATTATTCATTAAAAAAATACCTTTTAATATTTTAAATATATTGAAACCTCTACTATCAAAATTTCAAATAAGCATTTTTCTTCCTTCTTATACAACACTATGCCAACACCATGCTAACAAAATTCAAGGAAGACACAACTTCAAAATTTTACAGAGTTGATATCTCAGATGCTACCACATCAAAATTTTGTGGATCTCACAGAGTCATCTAGAAGCATTGTTACAAAGTGCTAGCATGATAATCGATGGAAAGGCTGAGAGGATGGAACAAATGTACACAAAATAAATTTCTATTCATAAAAGTTTTTCCATACATAATTACTGAGTTTCTATTTTTTGGTCCTTTTATTTTTCTGCATTAACGGCAAACTATCAAAGGATGGGAGGAGAACTAGGGACATTATGTTCACAGAACCAAACACTGTAAGATCAGGGTCATGTTAAGAAGATTTATGGTGATCTGGTAATGATAATAACATGTGTTTCTTTTAGAAGACTATGCAATAGGAAACCTGCCTACTTACAGTGGGCTCTTGATGAATGGACTTTTATGCTTTCAATTTGAATTTCTTTGCATACAGACAGTGAGATAGCAAGTGAATCTTGCCACCTTAAAAATTCTGAAGCCAACCACCTGTAACACGCAGTCTCAATGAACTATATATATAATCTGTTTAAGAATAACTGTTGTAACAAGAATTTTACATGGGATGCTACTACATCTCCTGCATCCATAGTCTCTACGCATATTAATCACCTACTACTATGAAAGTGGCTGAAGAACAAATGTTGCTCTTCTACTATATCTAGAACTGCCAACAAGGGTTGCATTCAATTCCTGTCGCAGTTGCATAACAGATCACCACGGTTAGCTGTGCAATTTGCCTAAGTTTTTTCCTTATACAGTGACAGAGCTTAAGAGAATGCCTTGTGTACTGGTCTTTAGTGTCACTTGGGGGGTGAAATTTGAAGTGTATAGTATGTGGGGTAAGCATACTATAGTTGTTCAGGAGGGCTACATTTTCCTCACTGTCATCGGAATTCCAGCATAGGTAAATTCGCTCGATAAAACTATATATGGTGGAGGCCATTGCCTTCATTACTTTAGCCTCCTTTGACATAGGTTATACATAGTTTGTAGATGATGAAAATTTGCCCACATGGGGGGGTGACTCCTTGTTGAACTATTGCAGCAAGTAATGTAAACAATGAGCACTTGAGTCCAAGACCTATTGGGTTTGTGACAATTTCACTGCATGACTATGAAATCCATTAACCATTACATTCACTACAGAGTTGCTTATAAATACCTTATTAACACAGCACCAAAATTTTAATACACAACACAAAAATACATTTTAATACATTTTTCATATACAACACAAAATTTTAATACATTTTTTTAACTCGGAGCACAAAATTTTTTTGAGCGTAACATACCCGATGCACACAACACAAAAATACATTTTAATACATTATTCAAACACAACACAAAATTTTAATACATTTTTTTAACTCGGAGCACAAAAAATTTTCGAGCGTAACATACCCGACGCAGCAGTCGACGAGCGTGGACGGCAGGAGCACCAGGGCGGCTGGCAAGAGAAACAGAGCGACAACAGTAACAAACATCGAAAGCACGTGAAATGAAAACGGGAAACTACAAACATTCGCGGGCAATTTATTTATAGAAAATAGTTCGGCCGAACTATTTTAAAAGAAAAAGTTTGGCCGAACTTTATTAGCAGTTCGGCCGAACTTTTTTTGCCGGTTTTCCAATCTCCGGCAAAAAATTATGTTTGCTCCTCGCGTCATTAGCAGTATCGTCAATCTAAACGGAAACATGAGTTCTACGACCCTTTATAAAGAAAGTTCTACGAACTATCGTTGAAAAATATTTTTCGACCCCGATTCTCACAAAAGTGTAAACCTTACCACGTTTCCGCCTGCGCAATTTTCAAACAAATTCAAAAAATTTAGCCATATGTTGTTTTCGTTATTGAATTAATCAAGTTGTGGGTTTTAGTTAATGGCTCATTTGAAAATGAATCGAAAGCATTCAGAATAGCCCTTAGGGAAAAAATCATTGGCACAAATCAGAGTGTGAGGGTTTACGCATGTAAAAACACAATTATCGAGCTCTAAGATCAATAGAGTAATCAATGACAAATAATGAGTTCATGAAAGGTTGATGGAAACAACATGGCGTTGAACACATGGGTAATAAGAAAGGATGTGTAGGTGCACATGTGTGTAAGGCCGAGGCACCGAAATGAATGAACACATGGAAAGTAAACTACATTAATGATTGTAGTTCGAGATATTTTACTTACCCTACTAATCGCAATCACATTCTATCCAATGAGGAAGTTTTCTCATCTAGGCGTGAAGTCGAATGAAATGGCTAGATGAGGAAATTTTATTATATAATGTGATGGTAAGTGTGGGAGTTTACAAATTAGAGATGCACACCTAAGTTTTGTCACATGCACTCGGAGGTAGAGAGGTTGCAAGTTGCATCTTTTGAGGAGCAAGCAAATTATTATGGACTAGCAATGCGACTTGCGTTTAAAATGGTGAAAGGAATCCGTGAAGGTTGCAAATCACAATCTCCCGGGGCACAGTGAGGTTGCCACTATGAATTGCGATTGTGACTTGTAACTAGGTTAGCAAAACGCAAGTTTTAAAACTTTAGACTAGACTTGTTGGAACCCAAGGAAACCCCCAACTAGGTTAAAGGAGGGATCAAACCTAAGAAACCCTAGAAAAGCATGGGCTAGACTTCAAGTAAGGGTGCCTCCAAATTTTAAAGTGGTCGAAAATTTGGGGCTACCGTAGTAGCTACAACATGACAATATACAAATATATGGACACTATTGCCAACAATTACATTTCTTAATTATCTTTTCATTTATTTTGACCCACTAAAACCTTTGAAAATTTGGGAACATGCTCTTCGACTACATCACACTTTGTAGATATTTTTGAATCTAGCATCACCTTATTGGTACTGGGTATGTTTATATAGTAGCTTTATACTCGTATTCGTTTTTTGCAACCTACATCACCTTCTTGGCAATTGATATGTTAATGCAAAAGAGCTTTATTATTCATTATTTTCCCTTTTGTAATAGCTAACGCTAACTTCCCTTACCCAAGAATCTTGCAATAGGTTTTTTTTAGTCTATTTTCATAAATCTTAAAGAATATAATGGCCTAAAGAAATTGAATGGTACCCAATTGACTAATAAGCCTACAAAACTAATTGGTTTTAACACTCCTAAGTGCCATGTGACATATGGATTTATTGTTTATAAATCATGTTCATGGAACCATATTGTTAATGTGGTTATTGTTTTTTTATTTTTGGGTTACCGGTAGATTTTAAAGCTCCAAAGTGTTTTCATAACGTTTATGTGAGCATAATTCAAAGGATCATATTTATATATACAAAAGATTATTCAATCACATTAATACTCATTTATGAATTAATGTGATTGATATATGTTTATCTTTAATTAATAATTTTGAGACATTTAAATTAATGATTTTGTTATAACTATTTATTCTATTCTTTTTTTATAAATTTATTTATTCTCTTTAATATTGTAATCTAACTTAAAAAATGATTTTGATTATTCATTAAACTTTCACCAAGATAAGTTTTTAATATTTAACTTTATAAAATATATATTTATTTTTTAATATTATTAAAAAATGTGTAATATTCTTATTAATTCATATTTTGAAAATCTTATTTTCACTTATACAATAGAATGAAATAAACAACCATCGATCTCTGGAAATGTAGACCGAATACATGAAGTTCCTTCAACCACCTCTTCTTAGGATCAGCCACATCCTAAGGATATTTTCAAAGTACTATCAGGTTTTTATTCACTTTATGTTAAGCCAATCTCATATTTGTAAAGGCTTTGGGCACTCAAATTATTTCTGTTTCTTTGAGTCGAACAATTTGCCAAGCTTCGTATATTTTGATATTCCAACATTTTTAAATGGAAATTTCTATTTTAAAATTTATCAGAACTTGATAAATATTTTTTTATAAACAAAAAATTTCAACACTTTCAACCAAAAATGACCAAGAAAAACCACAAAACAAAGCAATTTAACTACCACTTATCCTACCCTATATTGAATATTAAAATAAATTGAATAAATGCCCAACACCCTCTTCCAGCTTGAAGTCCTAGGAACTATATGAGTAGTCTTCCGTTGTCTTTTATAGTGGGATTTTGTGTATGTCTCAAGAATAAGAAAAGAATCATCTCAATATATTAACCAGAGCATCTCATAAACTGTACGTTATAATGGCCAGACTCATGTTTATATTTAAAAACTTGTAACTTCTTTATTATTACATATTATTATTTTTTATTTAATTAAATAATTAATATTAAATTTTATATTTTTTTAATTGTATTTAGATATAAGTAAATAATTTATATATGAATATTATTATTATTATTATTATTAACTAATTAAGATTTTTGTTTTTAGAGAGCTGGCTTATTAAAGCATATATATTCTATACCTCTAATTTTGAACTTCTGATCTTTTAGGAGGAAACATATGCTCTTAGCCATTATGCCTACTCAAGCTATGTATATAAAGGTAAATAAATTTTATTTAGATATTTATATCTATATATTTTGAGAATACATACTTAAAATGATTTTACTAACTTCAAGGGTAGAAAAGGTACACTTTGATACATTTTAATAATTAAAGTGTGGGTTTACTCTGGAAAATAGTTTTTTAAGTAATTATTAGCCCCTCACTTCTTAGGGAAACATGCCTCTTGACCATTAGACCCACTCAAGCTTATATATAGAAATAAATAAATTTTATCTATATATATTTTGAGAATACATCTTTCTTAAAATGATTGTGACTTCAACTTCAAGGGTAGAAGTAGTACACTTTGTTTATATCTATATTTTGAGAATCACATGTTTCTTAAAATGATTGTAAATGATTGTGACTTCAACTTCAGCTTTGAACTAGTGATCTTTTGAAGGAAACATATGTTCTTAACTATTAGGCTTGTCTACGTTTATATATAGAGATAAATAAATTTTATTTATATATATTTAGATCTATATATTTTGAGAATACATATTTCTTAAAATGATTGTGAGTTCAAATTAAGAAGAGTAGAAATAGTACACTTTGGTACACTTAACACCAAAAAGTATTTATTATCTTGAAAAATAGTTATTCATGTACTTGTCAGCAACTCACTACATTAAAAATTAGTTTTCTTTTGATTATTCATTTTTTTGTTTGTCTCGACCATAGTTGACTGGATTTTTTTTTAGCATGTTACCTCTAGTTAACACACGCCACAACCACCCGGAATGAAGTTTGATCTTGAGTTCTTTTGTTGAAAAGTTATATTTTTTAATGTTTAATTTTATAAAATATATATTTATTTCTTAACATTATTAAAAAATCAATTTATCTGGCTAATATTTTATGAAGGTGTTTCCAGTTTTTCAGGAGACCTTAATTTTATGCATAATGAAATAAATATTATTTCAACATAGTTCACAGCTGAAATTTGTGCAACCGCATTTTCGCCAGAGTTACCGGAGTTATGTTAATTTGTTTTTCAGTTCTTTGAGTGGATCACACCCTCTTTTGCTGGCATGTAAAGCACTCTGCAAATACAAGTCTTTCTTGCTCCGCCTGTCGAATCGATAATGCTGTAAAAAATGCACCTCTCTGTAACAAAAAATATGTAGGTGAATAACTGCTGTGAAAAAAATGCACTTCTCTGCAAATAAATAAGGGTGAATAATTGTTGTTATTTGGCTCTGTGTGGGTGCTTTGTCTGCAAGGCTGATTGTCGGGGATTGATTTATCTTTCCCTCCAGTGAATACACCCAACATAAATAAATTGGCATAAACGGTGATATTGGTACATTTGTTCCATTTATTGCTTCTCTCCTGGCAACTATTGTATTTGCGGTTAAAATTTAGTTAATTTGCAAGCATTCTGTGAGGTAACCCAGTACATATTTATCCATGTATTGCCATCCTTTTGCATAGTTGAAATATTTCTTTTAAAGTTAGCATTTGTGCAAGCATTTTGTTCACTAATGCTGTATATTTGTTTTTATGTTTATTGCAACTCATGGAAGATTGAAAAATTCCAAACACATAGGAGAATAGAAATTCCCTTCCTTTAACACAGAAAATATAAAAATTTCACTCAAATGAGAGAGAGTTCAATGATCAAATAAAAATTTTATTCACCGTAAAAATCTATTATAATAAAAAAACTTCTTCCTCTATGAGAGATTACAAAATGCTAGATCACATGCAAACACGTTGCCAAGCAAAACTCTTCTCCGTCTCACACGAAAATACTCCTCGTCTCTCTTCAAAAAATAAACAATAAACGCATCATTTAAAAATAAACTTTTAATAAAAATTACACAAGAAATAAAATTACATTCAAGGTCTCTCTCTTTTCTTTTTTTTTTGGCTTTCGGGCCTTTTAAAAAATTAAATATATATATATATATATTATATAAATGTTAAAACATTTATAATATATATTAACCTTTAAAAATAAATTTTTACCGAAGGTATTTAAAACTTTATGAAACTTTTATGGATTTCAACCATAAATAAAACTTTATTGAAAAAGAGTTCCTCGCTGCTCCAAAATCAAATGTTGACGTAGGCCCAATATGTGATGCAAATTCCAAATTAAATTCACCCTCTAAAAATTCGGTCCGAATTCTCCAACTTCATGAACGGCCATGTGAAACCCGAATGAATCATGCAATGCCACGTGGTAAAACCTCCGGTGGGTAAATATCCGAGCTTTGAATGTGGTGGTTGCGTTAAATCAAGAGGCGGCAAAGAGAGTATTTAAGTTTTCCGTTCGCATGGTTTAAACCACACTCTTCAATGTTCTCGCGCCGTTGCAGAGATGTTTGGAACAACAACTTGCGCACGATTAAATGCAAGAGTTTTAATCGGCTTCATGTCGCAGAAACTCCCGTAGCATTTGATTCTTCACCATTGCGCCGTTGAAGTTATAATTCAACACTCCCCTTAAATTCAACCGTCAAGCGCTTCGTATACCCGTGCATTTCCCCGAAATGTCTCCAAAGCTTCTTCGTTAGTGGCTTTGTGAGGATATCTCGCAAATTAATCTTCCGTCTCGCAATGTTGCAAAACTATCTTCACCATTGTTGACCAATCTAATGATAAGTGAAATTTTGGCATCAATGTGTTTGTCCAGAAAACTAATTTTTAGACAATGCAATAGGCCGAGTTTATTATTCAAAAGATCATTGTCCCTTTGTCTCGCCTTGGCACAACCTCTCTATTTCTCATCCAAACTCATGATGTCGCCGTTGTAGTCGCTGCCATCATTCGTTGTAGACAATGCCACAATTGGTTGTTTCTTAGAAGCCCATGAAATGGCTCGAACCCATGTGAAACATAACTCGGGAAGTGCTCTTCTGATCATCTACACTTCCAACTTCAATCACTCGTCAAAGGTATCCAACTAAATCTTAATTTTCTCAAGTAGTATAAAAAATAATTTCAAACCTCTTTGTACCTTTAACATACCGACTTTGTTGCCTCACAATGTATCCTTTGGCTTTTCCATAACTGAAATCAAACTAATGTAAATATGCATTAGGTCTTGCCTAGTTGCAACAACACATGAGGTCAACCATACTCTTATATAAGCCAGGATCAAAACCTTACCGCCGCCCTCTCGGGCCGAGTTTTAATCCCATCATCATGGGAGTGATTGTCGCTTTGCATTCCCGTACAAAAGTTAAATCTTTCAAGTACCTCATTAAATATATTTCTTTTCCCCGTGAGATAAAAATCTCACTTTCATCTTGTCTTCTACTTATTCCCAAAAAGTATTTCAAAAAACCCATGTCAACATTTCAAATTTTTCTTTCATCACCGTCTTTAAAATTTTCTATAAGGCACCCCATCATTACCTGGTGAAAATAACATCATCAACATACAAAACTACTATCAATAGTTTTCCATCTTTTCTTTTGGATGTAGAGGGTGGGTTCTCCCTCACACCTTTTCAAAACCATTTTCCAGAGATAGGAATCTATCCTACCGTACCACGCTCTTGGCGCTTGCTTCAAATTTCATAAAGAGATTTCTTCAACTTGCACACTCTTGTGCTTCCCTGGCCCTTTCTTTTCATAGCCGAGAGGTTGTTCAATGTAAATCCCTTTCCATTAACACTCCATTTAGGAATGCTGACTTCACGTCCATTTGGTAAAATTTCCACTTGTTTTTGTCGTTATGGACAAGATCAAGCTCACGTCTACTCTAGCAACCGATGTAAAAGTTTCTTACAATCTATCCCATGCTTCGCTTATAGCCTTTGACAAACAAATCTTACCTTGTGTCTCTCTATTTTGCCTTCAAGATTACTCTTGGTCTTGCAGAATTTACTAACACCAATGACATCTTTACCTTTTGAGAGTTCAAATCAAAATCCAAAGTTTTGTTTCTTTCTATGGCATTTATCTCCTCATCCATAGCTTCTATCCATTTCTTATCCTTAGCAGCTTCTTCGAAATGAATGCAGATCATCAACAGTTTTATTGTATCATAAAGCAAACAAAGAATTGATACCTTCATTAGCTATATCTTGTTCATAAATATCTTTCAAACTTCTCGAATTTCTACTCTTCTTCATTAGGTGTACAAATGCTTGAATGAAGCACTTGAATTTCTCCTTGTCGGTGTGCTGGAGAAGCAATTTTCTCATTTCCCCAAGGGTGTGTTTTGTCGCTTCTTGTGTTATGCTTACTATTTGGGGATGTATTTCAGCTAACCTCATCATGATTTTCATCATACATAAACAAGACACTATCTCACCGTTTTCTATGTGCTTCCATCCCAAGCTTCCTCTTCAATACAACCCACATCTTCACAATAAACTTTCTTATGGATGGTTACAACTCGTATGCTCTTGGATTCTCACTCAGATTCAATGAAAATACATTTCTCCCCTTTAATATCCAACTTCTTCCTGTTGTATCCTGCATCAGGGGGGTATACGCCACAATTAATCCTAAAAACTTCATGTGTGTGACACTTTGTTGTGCAACTCCATGCCTCTTCCCACTTTGTTCATAACGTTTTCGTAGGGCACCTAATCTCGGTAATGTATGCCGCACACGTGTTAGCTTCCACTTAATAATTATTAGGCAAAATGCTTACCTTTAACATGCTCCTTGCCATGTCCATTATGGTTCTGCTTCTTCCTTTCGGCTACTCCATTTTGGCGTGCAGTATATCTAGTTGTAAACTCGCTTATGAATACCATTTTCTCTACAAAACGTAGAAAATCTTTAGAGATATACTACCTCCT
Organism: Pinus albicaulis; assembly: GCA_034641835.2. Lineage (NCBI taxonomy): Eukaryota > Viridiplantae > Streptophyta > Pinopsida > Pinales > Pinaceae > Pinus > Pinus albicaulis. The sequence continues at coordinate 791,020,392 of CM076574.1, forward strand.
CTATCACCTCTTAAGACTTTGATATGCAAACTTCACTTTGTTTCTCAACAAGCTTTTGAAATTATAAAATTTTTCAACACTTCACTTATAAGCTTTTTCAAAAAATTAAACCCAAGTTTTTCTTGTAAAATCATCTATGAATGTTAACACATAGTGGTCGCTTGCAAGTGATGGAGTTTGCACGTCCACATACATCCGAGTGGACAACTTAGCGGTGTCTTTGCCCTTATACTTTTCCTAAGGAAAACTTTCTTCAGAAAGAGCTTTTCAAGATACAACCTTCATAAAGGTTGTCTAGTTTTCTCTATCAATGGTAAACCACTTACCATTCATTTTTAAACAACAAATTGACCTCCAAAGTTGAGATGTCCAAATCTCAAGTGCCATAACCAATTATCATCTTTTGATTCGCTGAATGTTCTTTGTGCAATCACGTTTCTTCACCGTTTCTTCAAGTCCGCTCTCATTCCGAGAGGGAACATCCGGTTCCTTGTCATCTTTATTTCAGCAATACACTGGTTATTGGTGGTTTGTCCATGATGGTACAAACATCATTATCAAAGAAAACATTATATCCCTTATGAACAAGCGTCCAATACTTTTAAGAGATTACATTTCTATTCCCTGGAACATAATAAACATCCGCTATGGATTTCTTTGCACCTAATCTTGTTAAAACATTACATTCTCTTTCCCATACCAAACTTTGTTAATGCTTCCTAGTGTGACTTGTGACTTAGACACTTTCATCTAACATAGAAAACATTGTATAAGTTTCCGTCATATATTACCGCAACCCATTCTAGAAAAAAATCCATAAATCCTCACTTTTTTCTTCAAAAATAGTATGTTATGCTAAAACAAATTATTTTGTCATGGTTTTTCTTTATAAATTTTGCAGTACTAGTTCTTACTTGCCATATGATGTCGCTTTTCTTCCCATTCATTAGCATAATGACCATATTTTTTTTTGCAGCTATAACATTTTCACATTTGGACTTATCATACTCTTGTCCTTGAGCATTCTGGCCGACCATTCCCGTCGTCGCTACCTTGGCCTTGATGCTTCATCTTCTGGATTGTTGCTCCTTCCTTAGCATTTGGCTCTTTCAACCGGCTCTTCCACTGTTTGGCTCTCTCTTCCCTCTTTCCTCTCTTTGTTTCCTCTACCTTGCCCTCTTCCTCTTCCGAAAGACATCCGGGTCTTAAAGGCATGCTCAAGAGAGAAGGGTTCATCCGTCTGGGCACTCTTTGGGATCCCTTGTCATCTCCCTGAAGAAGATAGATAATCACATCGAATTTTGAGGGTAAACTTCAAGAGTTTTTCACAATCTTCTGTCTTCAGGGTAAGTCTCTCCTATGAGATCTATTTGTGTGACTGGCCCTAACTAGAAGAGGAAGAAATGAGTCAATATTATCTCATCTTCTTTCATACAGAGAGTCTCAAAGTCTTCTCAAGAATCGAAGTTTTGTTGTCTTCACTTTCTCCAGCTTTCTGATAGCTACTTCAGAGCTTTCCCATGTCACCGGATTTCTTAAGCCGCTATCCTTGGAAACACACTCGATGAACTGCTTGATACAAAAATAAAAGAGCCTTGGCATCTTTTCTTCTTATCGTTTTTCAACATCTCTTCTCGCTTGAGTTAAACATAAACTCGCTTCATTTGTTGGCTCAAAGCCATCCTCAACTAATTCCCATGCTATTGGGAGACAAATAAAAGCTCTCATAGTTATTGACCGCAGTCATAATTTTTCCCATTAAACACGAGATGGATATTTCCTATACCTATACTGTTTTTGTCTGGGCCTATTCTCGCACTCTTAACTATCATTCAAAAAACACTTGATCGTTCGCAAATAACACAAAAAATCAGATAGAAATACCTTGGATTCTTTTTTGGCTAAGTCTTCACACTCATTGAGAAACTGCTGTACCAGCACCTCTTTCCTTCACTATTTGACCTTCAAATAGCCCGAACTAGCTCCGATACCATGTTGGAAAATTGAAAGTACCCAAACACAGAGAATAGAAATTTCCTTTACGTACAGAAAATATAAAAATCTCCCTCTACTCAAATGAGACAAAGTTCAACACTCGAAATAAAATTTTATTCATCGTAAAAATCTATTACAATAAAAAAAACTTCTTCTATGAGGGATTACAAAATGCCGGACTCGTTACAAAACACGTTGCCAAGCAAAACTCTTTCCGTTTCACACAGAAATACTCGTCTCTCTTCAAAAAAATAAACAATAAACGCACCGCCGTGTAACTCAAACTTTTACACTCGTTGTGTGTAAAACTTAAACTTACAACTAAGCCTTTTCTCTTTTTATACACTACTATGTAAATAAACTTTTAATAAAAATTAAGTACAAAGAAATAAAATTATATTCACGCCCTCTCTTTTTTTTATTTTTAAATGCCAGTTTTTTAACCTTTCAGAACATAACATTTAAAAATAAAACATTAAATATATATATAATAATGTTAAAAACATTTATAATATATATTAACCTTAGTAAAAATAAATTTTACCGAAGGTATTTAAAAACTTTATGAAACTTTATGGATTTCAACTACAAATAAAACTCTATTGAAAAAGAGTCATGTTCCAAAATCAAATGTTGACGTAGGCCCACAAAGACGCGCAACGAAATTAAATTACCCTATAAAATCTCGGGTCCGACTCTGAATTTCCACAGAATTGTTTACGGTGAAACCCGAATGAATCATGCAATGCCACGTGTAAAAACTCGTGGTAAATATCCGGAAGCGGAATGGTGGTTGCAGTAACCGAAGAGGCGCAAAGAAAGCATTGGAAAGCTGATTGCGTGGTTTGAAACCACACAATTTCTTCAATGTTCTCGCGTTTGCTGCGTTAGGATATTTAAACAACAACTTTACGCATTTCATTAAATGCTGCATTTTTAATTTCTCGCTTGCGTGTCTAGTAGAAACTCCCGTAGCATTTATCCTTTTCACCAGGCGTTGTCGCAGTTGAAGAGACCAACATGTCACATAGAATATCTAATTGTTATGTCATGAAGTCCGAGGCGTAATATTCTTTACATTTCAAGTTATTTGGAAGAAATTCTAAAAAAATCAGAAGCAAGATATAGTTTAGAAATTTAAAAATGTGTAAAGCCAGACCTCGAGTTTGCACGTCATCACCAAAGAGAAAATGTTTCCCACCGTGAAAGTGAATAAAAACTAAAAGTGAAGGATACCTAAAATACAAACAAGTCGTAATTATAAATATAAATACAACTAAACAAAATCTTATATAAAATATTTTATACTATATAATTAACATAAAATTCTCGCTTTAAAAAAATTACAAATAAAAAAGAAAAACTTTGTTGATTTAATTAAAACGATATGCTTAACTCGTACCAACTTTGGGCAAAGCCAACATCAATTATTTCCTCGAATTTTTGAACTAGGGCCATATCGTTTCCCGAATTTCTGAACCGTCATTAGTAAAATATGATAGAGCCTAACATCCATTCCCCCTCGAAACCATAATTAAAATGGTATAAATAAGAATCTCTTTTTCAAAAGTTTTGAAACATTTGATAACTAGCAATTGCACCATATGTTGCAAAGGAAACGTTGTAAAGCAATAACATAGAAAAGAGTAATTTATTATTTTTAATAATAATGTGTGCTAGACAAATCAACACACAAGACCAATTTTACCAAGTGATCCATTTGTGTCATTTATAAAACTCATATTATCTTTAGGTTCGTTTACTAAGACTACAATTTGTTCAAACAACAAATTGGCCCAAATCAAACAAAAAGATAACCTTTATTTTTTATGGAGAAAACGGATCGTGAAAATGAATTCAACACCATCAAGAACCACAAGGCACCTAAAATCTTTAAGCTTAACAACTATTTTAGTAGCATCAACCTCTATTAAACTACTATATCATATTGTACAAAACTAATATAAAAAATGGCATATTATATATTATAATGACTCAAATGAAACAAAAAATCAAGTAGAAATCCATTTGTAAACATACTTAGAAAAAGATAACAAATGAAAATTGTTCATGTAAATGATATGGAATAATTACATAAATTAAAAAGTTACTAAAATGAAAACTAATAATAGAAATTTAAAATTAGATTTATAGAGAAATAAATAAATTAAAAAGTAATTATTAAAATCTCATTACCAAAAATATAAATTAGCAATATCACAACCAGAAGAAAAGGGATACAAATTTGCAATATCAAACAAATTAACAATATTACAATCATGGTTAAAAAAGAATACAACTTAGGAATATACGAATTCTTTCACTAAATATTCTATTTTTTTTCACTTTAATCATGTGGGTTACTTTTGAGTCTTGGGCAAGTACTCACCTCCAAATAAAACAAACTTTAAGACATACTCCAATAAAAATACATTAATAAAGTGTTAATGAATAGAGAGAAATTTGTGAACAAGAGAAACATAATAAAGTTAACAAGTGGCCATGTGTCATACATATATCTTAAAAATCAATATAAATTAATTTTAGTTCAATTTATGGGGAACCCAATGACATCAAAACCTTCTCACACTTATTTTACAAGAAATTGAAATTTGAAAATCAAATTAGTGGCGAATTTATATTTGTAACCCCATAATATCATCATGTCGGTTTTATACTAAAATTAAATTCATGAACGAACAAACAAGAAAATGTCACATAATAGAACAATATTCTTTCACCAAATATTCTATCTCCATCGTGCGCCGTAAAGGTCACAGACTATCACTATATCTACACCAAAAAATTCTCCGATTGGAATTCGTTCTCATTACTTTGGTATTGGCCTCGTAGGGCCGGGACAGAGCTTCCGTATTCATTACCCGGGTATTGCCCCGCAGGGTTTCTTACTAGATGCAAGAGTCTTCTTAGTCTTGCTTGGAATTAAGACATTCCTCTTCCAAGTCGCGTCGATTAGGGGCCGAGTTATTTTCAACTCAGCTCACGTTTAGGTTTAGGTCGAAATGCCCATCCTGGCTACCGTACGCTCGACGCCATCTTAAAACGGATAAATTTTTTGGAATTCATGATGATGATACAAGCAACCCTTTTGAATTGGACGATGGCTCGTGATCGACGGCCATACTAATAAGCTCGAAGATGACTAACCATATCGTTATCCATTCGCCCGGCAAACGAACAATTAAAATGGAAATACGAAAATAAACAATGAGTATATTGAATCCAAATACATTAACAATGATAATATTGCGAAAGAGAATAAATATGGGGACCGGACGATTTATCCATCTCGGCCTGCAATCGCCGTAGCGTACGTATGGCATCAAAACCGCCTACCGAGCATCGAATCATAACAACAACATCGTTAAAGGAAAATCTAAGGAAGCCATACCTATTGCGAACAAAAAGCCATGGAGGCAGTAGAATTGATGTGTTAGATACCGTGGAAGGAGCAGGTGGGGCGCCCATATACTTATTTCTGCGAGATAAAAATGTGGGGTGTTGTTGCTCGTGGATAGTAGACATGTCGACTCGAAACCACGACCCGGAGGTAGATGGGAAGAGGAAAACGCACAAGAATAATGCATCTCCTTCCTATTACATTTCCTTCTTATTTGGAAAACAAGAGTAACTTCAAAAATTGGAAATTAAAGTGGAGAAAGAGGATTAAAAAATTTGGAATCTTGTTGAGCTTCGCCTTCGACATCCGTCTCTGAAACTTGATTTCCATGGAAGAGTACCCGAGTGCCGAGAGCGTAGAATAAACGTACATCAAGACATCAATCCGAGCATGGAGCATGTTATCAGAGGCAGATTCGTGGCTTCATCCACCATTCCCGTATTCCACCGGGAAGAGAAATCAAGAAGTCAGTTTCCACGAAGGCGAGGAGTTCCTTTGGTTTAAAGTTCTCAGAATTTATTTATGTTCCGTATTTTATCTAACTTGTTTTTAATCGTAAGGTAGAGTTTATTTGAATCGTCTAACATTCAAATCATGGGGTGCATAATAGTACACGTAGCTATTTAGGAAAGTTGTTTTCAAATAAGTACGCTTACAGCCGTAAATATGATGTCACCGGTGATGTTAATTATTTCACTTTTTTTTATCGTATTTTGGAAATGTTCTAACTATAATATTTAAAATAAAATTATGTCTATAATTTTATTTTTATTAATCAAATTTCAAAATATGCTCCATGACTCCAGTGCCGTATCCCTATATATGATGGAGAATATTTAAAACTATGTCAATAATATAATTTTATTCTTATTAGTTAAATTTCAAAATATGTCTAAGCGTATCCTTATATATGAATATTTCCTATAGTTAAAAAATATTGAAGATATAAAAATGGTTCGAAACTAAGATTGTCATTTTAAAACTCAAGCGATGCATTATAAATACTTATTGCTATAACCTATAAATAGGTTATATAAGCAAACCAAACCATGCAATGCTTTACTTGTTCTAAAGTTATCGTTCTCATAAATATATGAATGCTCTAGAGTCAATTACAATTTTATTAATTATATTTGTCAAACCTAAGTTGCTCAACCGTATTTGCATGTATGATAAAAATATATGAATAATCAAAACTATGATTCTAAAATAACAAGCTATTAACTATCATAAAATAACAAGCTATCAACTATCATAATTATAATTTTAAAATAATAATAATAACACTAATTAGGAAGAAAATTTTATAATAAATATTAGAATAAGCTATCACTCATTTATAAATAACAAGCTATCAAATATCATAATTATAATTTTAAAATAGTAACAATAACACTAATTAGAAGAGAAATTGCAATGAACAAGGGTTTTGTTACATTTCACATTTCAACTAATTACACAAGTTTATTATTAAGTATAGAATTAGACAAAAATCTCAAGCCAAAAATGAAAAATAACAAAAAGTAAGAAAAGAAATAAAAAAACCAACAAGTCTAAATTTTATCGCATTTTTTTGAGTAATAACGAATTTATTTTTAAAAATTTTTTATTTCTAAATTTTCATAATGTAAGTTCTCAGGATTATAAATAAAATGGGTTAAGGTAATGTGTTTATTTAAATGTATACTTAATTATAATTATAATATTATTTTAAATTATAATGTTAATAATTATAATATTTTAAAAATATAATATTTTTAATTTATAAAATATCTATTAATTAAAAAAATAATGAGTATTTAAAATTATTTTTATATAAAGGTAAGTATTAGATGAAAGCATTATTAAAGGATAAAGCTGTTAAATTATGATGATTATGTGATTGTAGTATGTGAAATTATTATTATAAAAGTTAGATTAGTAAAGTAAATACATAAATATGATGGTTATCTATGATGTCAATTATTTCATTTTTTTAATCAAATTTTAGAAATGTTCAAACTATAATATTTAAAACTATGCCAATAATATAATTTACTTTTATTTATCAAATTTCAAAATATGCTCATGGACTGAGTGCCAGATCCGTATATGATAGAGACTCCAATAATATTTCCCAAAGCCCAAATAGCCTTATCCGAACAATTAGTTGAAAGGTCAAGGAATACTTAAAAATATAGTTAGGAAAATTAAGATTATCATTGTAAAAACTCAAGTTGAATATAAAAATTATAAGAAAATTAGAATTCTAATGCTATAACTATGAATATAAGCCAACCAAACCATGCAATACTTTATTCTCACAGTAAGAAGCTCCATACAATATAGGACTCCGCCTCAGAGTCAATTACAACCTTTACCTTTCATTATATTTTGTCAAACTCCTTCAAACTGTATATTTGCATGTATGATAAAAATATATCAATAATCAAAACTATAATTCTAAAATAACAAGCTATACCATCACAATTATAATTTTAAAATAGTAATAATAACACTAATTAGGAGGAGAATTATATAATAAATAGTGGCAAAGGAGAAAGGAGAGAAGTTGTAAAAAGTAGTATAATTGTTTATTATTCATGCACGAAAGAATATTGTGCGAGTGTTAGGGTTATATAATTAACTAATTAATTTTAATTTCATAATGGGCCGTGTTTTTAAATACATCTCATTTTACATAAAAGGTTTACATTTATTATTTATTGAAAATTATTTTTATGAAATTTGTGAATTAATATTTTTTATTCTATCGTATTATTTATTTAAATTTATATTAAATTTATTAATTAATATGTACTTAATTTTTTAAATTAGGTTAATATGTAAAATTTGAACTTGGATATGTTATCATTTTTATATAAATTTGTATTTTTAGATATTTTATTATTTCGCATGTTTTATATAGAAAAGAGGAATAAAAGGTGAAGGAATTAATATATATTTCATAACTAATTAATTATTAGTTATTGTTGGCTAAACACTTTGAAATCTGAAGGAAAAATCATTCTTCCCTATAAACAATGAAGTTAATGGGTTCAACATATTAAATTTATTTTTCATAGAATAGGGAAAAAACTAAATTTGCAACTTTTGAAAGTTCCAATATACTATTTCAAAAAATTCCTTCATTCACAATTCAATGGGTTCAACATATTAAATTATTTTTCATACAATAGGGAAAAAATCCAATTTACACCCTTTGAAAGTTCCAATATGCATTTATTTCAAAAATTCCTTCATTCACAATTATTTCCAGACCTATTATATTGTCTACATACAAGATATTCATATCTGGCTCATTTAAAGGTATTTTCCAAGGGTCTCGAGACATAATTTGTTTATTTTATTTATAATATTTTATAAAAAATATAAAAAGGTTGAAAGTCAGTTATAATTATTTAAAAGATTGATTAGAAATATACTTATATGGATTAGTTTGAATCATTAAATATTTTTAATGGAATTATCTCGATAAAAATTTTTGGGAGATTATGTATTTTTGGTTATTTAAAATCTATTTTTTAATGCATAAATAGATTTAACTTCTCAAAACTCTTCGAATATGAAAATCTCAAACTTTCCATTCCAAAAAAAAAATTCCAACAAAGCTTTTCAACAAAATCAATCTAAAAATATTTCTGTAATCCAATACAATTATCAATTTTCTCGAGAGTTAAATTATGCATTTTTGTATTCTCACTATGACAAGGACCAATAGCATATCGAGCTCACAATTTTACCTCTGAGAACTTCCTCTATGGTGATACCAAGCATTGATAATTTGAAATCCTCAATCCACTACCACTACGCCAGAGGGTCTTAAGTTAATGACTGGGATAAAATCTCTACTCCTATTGCCCCGACCATGGGTGTTACAATGGATTTTTTCACCATGACACTTGATAGTCAAAAGGATCTATCACCATCCATACTCATACCTCCCTTGTAAGTCAAACATTTATATTCCTTGACCAAATCATGAATTTTGGGAAATGGCTTTACACTCTTAGCACACTACGACTTTTACAATCAATATATGTGTATTGTATGTTATCAAGTAAGACTCTCGCGCAATTTTGCATTATTTTTTCTCCATTAAAAATCACAACTCACTCAAATTAAAGTAAAAAATAAATTAAGGTCTAAAAGCATAGTTGGGCACATATATACTAACCAGAAGCCCTCGTGTCATATCAGCTTCAAGCCAAACCCCTCCAAACATGGAGCTAATTCCCATTGGATAAGAGAACCCTAATAACCTCATTTGTGGATCTCACCCATCTTTGGTGGATCCGAAACCTCCTCAATTTCTCCTATAAACTGAGCTAGGACTCAGGTTAGGGGAGTCACTTTATGTAGTTCTATGCTAGTAATTTTGGATTGGAGAGTTTAACCAAGGAAGAACACCGGAGGCATTTGGGAGGAACTTGTACGACATCAAGGCTTGGTTATAAGATTTCTCTTTTATCCCCGAATAATACATTTGGACATTTTTCTTACCGTATTGTTTATTGGAATTGTGGAATTTGTTTATGCTCATATATTCATTAAAAATTTCATTTCCTAATCTCCTTGATCATTAGGTTAAGCCGCCTTTTAGATTGGCTGTGCTGTACATGTCTTTGATCCTTTGTATGTTTGTGTTTGTAGGTTTCTTTCTAAGCATTGAGGAGCTTCATCGACATGAAAGTGCGCATTTTCCATCAAGCATATCATTGAAAATGTAAGAGCATCATCCTCTTCATCTAGTTTTGCATCCAATTACCTATTGAGTTTGGGAAAGAGATATTCTCATGTCTCCGTTTTTCTAGTTCTCCATTAGAATTCTAGGAGATCAAGCCTTTGTCCGCAAGAGGGATTTATCCAGTAAATGTATAATTATATTGAGGAATGTCTTAGTTATCTGAATTTTTCTGCTATTTAGTTTTCCATTTTACTTGTTTGGCCGAGTATAAATGTTGTTGAATTTATGAAATTTTAGATCCGGGTTGGATGCCTTGGTTTTATTTTTCTAAAATTTATCTCCCATGCGCGTGTTTCTTTAGCAACATAGCACAAAGATTTCACAACATACAGTAACATAGTGCATGTGCACCGAATTACATTGGTTACCCGTCACCGGAAGTTTTTCAAAAATAGCTTTCCTTCTTGTGAGAGTTTGATTTGCAATTTCTAAGTGATCATTTTTACTTGTTTCAACCTTCAAAACCTATTTTTAAGCTTGTTTTGTTTGCCTTAGCATGTTCATTTTTTAGAGTTCATCCCTTTTACACCTTCAAGTAGGTTTGCCTTGGTTTGTTTGGTTGCTTCGTTGGAAGACAGCGATTTCCGGATCAATGCTTTGTTTCCTTTTTCCACCATATATACCATATTTGTTATTGATATTGCTCGGTTGGAGTGATTTTTTTTCTCGCTGTGAAAGAAAGCTTCTAGATTAGTGAAGTAGGGTTTGGTTCCAAAAACTAGTGTTTTCAGGAAAATGCTTCGTTTTGTTGAATGGAAAAGTGATTTTTTTTTTTCAATCTAAAGTAATCATGAAAATGAACTTGTAGCCATCATTAATCAAATCATTCATTAAGAACTTTAAGTTTTAAAATTTTTCATAAATTTTAGAGTTTTTGTATTTTTTTCATCAGTTTCAAAGAATTGGAAATAATTGTTTGCAAAAATAATCGTGTGTTTTGACTTAAGCGAACAAAAAATTTCTTTAAATTTTCTGTAATTGAAAAAATTTCAAAGTGAATTGGTTTTTTCGTGAAAAATGTTTTGGGATTTTTATAACTTTTGCATTTTGAATATCAAAGAACCTCTTACTTTCCCTTAACTAGGATTTCATCAAACAAAAAGATTTCCTATTCATTGTTGAATGCATTAGAGTATTTTGAGTTAGTCGCAATATTATCAATTTCACTTTCATATCCCTTTAAGTAAGCAACAACCCAATAACACATCACTAATTAAAATTAATCTAGATTTTTTTTATATTTTTTAGGGCTCATTCCACCAACTTAGATCAAGTTAGTGCTTTGGAATAGGGAAGCGAGTAAACTTCCCAAGAAAATAAACAAACAATAGAATCTTGCAGTAGGGATAAAATCCAATTGTTGCAGTTTTTCTCTGGGAAGCGCTTCTTATAAAAGAGTTAAGCACGAGTTCATATTGGAACCAATGAAGTAATCGTGCTTGCTTCATTGGTGAAGATATAATATTTTCACGCATTACAAACAACGTCGAAAGGTGTTTTGGGTCACTTGTTAGTAAACCTCGGATTTACCATGTTGAGAAGCTTTCAAGGGGATTGATCATAGTTACTCTTACCTTGCGTGTATGTCAGGCCAAGGACTGTTCCCCTAGTTTTGATTTTGATAGTTGGTAACCGTAGTGGCTATAATATTAGGATTTTTCGCAAGGTGACGGTGGAGGGAACGTCCCACTGTATAAGCTGGAACAGACGTTGACTATATTCACTTTGAATTTTTGAAGGGTAATCATCAACTGGTATATATGTAGTATCTTACACTAGAGCATTTCATTAAGAAGGTTGTTAGGGTAACTGGTTCCATCTGCTATTTTTTCACATTGATCTCTACAAGGTTTGATTTCATCACCAACTAGTGATTTTATTGTGAAAATAAATTGTTTTTGTGTGTTTTGACTCCTAGATTTTATAGCGCATGTTCATTTGTTCTTTTTTATTTTTTAGAGGCTTTATATGTGATTTATTGAAATTTTTTGATTTTGTGATAAAAATTAATCATGGTTGAAATAACGAGACATTCATGCAGAATGCAAGGGAAACCCCCTGAGTACACACCAAGTAAGTTGGAGAAAATTAAAACTAAAAAGGAAAAATCAACAGGATCTGGGTCTTCAGAACAACTAGAATCATACGTTGTGATACATCCTGATTTTGAAGTAAATAGACCTTAGGCATTTGAAACAGGCTTAGGAAAAAGTCCACCAGAAATTTCCGAAGCCATTATAGTAGAGTTTGTCACTGGTGAAGTCTCAGATACAAAATTAACTAAACCATAAATCTTTGAACCTGAGTTTGATATTTCAGAACCTGAGTCACCTTCAAATTTTATAGCCCCTACTTATGCTCCATGTTCACATAGAGTAAAACATATCATTAATGAGAATATTCATCCTCACCTCATTAGCATTGAAAAAATTACTGAGGATGAAGAAGAAGAAACTTCCACTAGTCTAACTTCATTATATTTACGAGGTGGTGAACCAAAATTTCCATTAGATTTACCTCTTTCTCCTTTTCGACTGGATCCTTGGTACTATACACCATTTGACTTTGCGTATTTATCTTACGTCACTGAATTCCACTTTACTCTCTACCCAGATATAATATGTCTAATATGGCTTCCAAAAGTATATGTATCAATTCATCCATGTTTTCATCTTCTCTAGAGGAATTATTGTATGGCAGTCCTTCAGTTCCTATTAGGTATCAGTCACTTACTAAAACTTTTTCAGAAGCATCTTCTTCTTCTCAAGGTTCTACTATGTCAACTGGTTTATTAGAATCTACTGCCCAAAATTTGACTGTGGACCAAATAATTTATATGCTTTCCGAGAATACCCCTCAAGTTAACCCGTCAAGTGGTTACATTCCTCCTGGTGGGAAACAATCTCTTCCAGGAGGACAACCTTACGTTGGAACATATCCTATGGTTGTAGGGAAACCTTTACCCTATAACTATCCAAGTTATGGTCCAATGCCTCAAACTTGTTGTGATCAACATTTTGTGTCGCAACCCTTAGTAGGCACTCCAATATTATAGGGAATCCTTCGTTTTCTCAAAAAAAATTGCAATATACCCTGAAAATTCCCTCCAATCAACATACTCAGCCAGTTGGACATTTGGTTAAACTCAAGTCCAAAATCTTATTCAAGGAATACCTCAAGTTACCCTAGGGGCATTCGTTCCAAGTAGTCAATACGATAGACTGAGAACTCCTCGTACTCCTATTCAGTCTATTGAGAAAACGTCTATTCACCAAACCGGTACTCCTCAAACACCCATCTCGATAGTTCCTCAAGTTTCTGTTCCTATTACCCCTGAAGTGTCAACACCGACTGCTACACAAGTTATCTCTCAAACTACAGTTTATCAAGCCGGACCTATGGTCCAGTCTATACCTCAAATATATTTAGGACAGCCTTGCATAGCATTTACGCAAACAGCTCAACCTTTTCAAGGTCAACCTTTTACAGGTCAGCCTTTTCAAGGATAATTCATTCAAGGCCAACCATTTTAGGGGCAATATAAATTAGGACAAATTGGACCAAATATTCCTTACCAGTATCAACCATACCCTGGTCATACATTTCAGATACCAACTCAACCTTAGTTTGGTATGGCTGATCTTGGTTACCATGGAGGTATGCACATCCCAACTGCTCAGGCCATTCTAAAATATCCTAGATACCCTCCTCCAAGTATCGGACTTGTCCCTCAGGGTTATCTATTTGCACAGCAAGACCCTAACAGGCGGTTAAATTTTATAGAAACTTTGGATTTACCAAACTTGTCTCGGCGAACAAACGATCCTATCTATTATATTCCCTTTTGGTTGGCCATGCTTACTAAGTTGCCTAGTGACATTCTGAAGTTTGAGGTAAAATCAGGAGAGGACCCTTCAAACCATGTTATGGCGTTTGATATGTGGTGCGCATCGAACTCTTTCATTGATGATTCCATTTTATTAAGATTTTTTCAAAGAACCTTGATTGGTTTAGCTGAAAATTGGTACATTAAGGTACCATGAGCTTCTTTCAACAATTTCAATGCCCTAGCAACTGATTTCTTAACTCATTTTCAATTACCAATGATAATGGTACCACACTTTTGACCTTACTTAAACAAAGTACGTCTACCTATATTTATGATAATATTCATGAATGGAAACATAGACATCATTTGGTTAAAGTTTTCATTTTAGATCAAATTCTGGCTGAATGGTTTATCAAGTCTTTACTCCCAAATATTACTAAAGATGTAGCAAAAGGAGGTGTTGCAACGAAAGAGCAGGTTATCGCTCAAGCCCAATATCTAGACCTCGTTTACACGTAGTCTAGCACTTTGTATGAAAAGATTCCAGATTTACTTCACTCGGTCAAGTAACAACGACTCCTTCTAGCTATCATGCCGCAGATGGTGTAATCGGTATGGTTAACACATCCAAGGGTAAAAATAAACAACCCAAGTCTACCACTCCAATTATAACCTTTCCTGTTTCACCTAAAGGAGTCTCTTCTCTGGAAAATACTTCCAAAATTAATGTTGTAGATTCATATACTCCTAAGACCAAGTCAACTGGAGGTAAAAATATGGGAAGGATAAAACCAAACAAAACAATTCTTAAAAAGAGAAAATAGATAAAATTGAACCATCTGACGAAAAGAGGAAACCTTGTTACCCTTGTCTAATTTGTGACAAAGATCATTACACAAAGGAATTCCCCCATCACACCGAGGTAACTAAGCTCGTCAAAGGTTCACCCACACCCACTGTTCTTAAGGATCCATTTCCTTCTCAGGACAGTAAAATAGTCTCTCATAAGTCATCATCTTCCAACTTATCAATAGATATGATGATGATGTCTTCTCAAATTATGGTTGCTATGAGATCTCAAGATTATGGATCTAAGGGCCCTATAAAGGGAAACGAATTTGGTTCATCCAGTCAACCTTCCACGTTAATTCCTCATCCTTATGAACCATTATATATCTAGAAAACTAGTTCTGACATGATAATTAAACTGCCTCCTAAAGGTGTTCTTCGAAATTCAGCTTTCAATCCACATGTGAGAGATGCCCAAAATTACAACATTGTTGAAGATTTTGCTATGTCACCTTTAGAAATGTCGGGCCTCGAAGTGATGCAAACTTTTCCAACAAAAATGAAATTACTATTTTCAACTATTGGAGCTATTGACCCTTAGGACTCTAATCTCATTATCTTCGATCTAGAAAAATTTGTACCTAAACTCCCACATCAAATGGCTTTCCAAATACTAGTGTTCGTCAAAACCAAGCGATTTTTTAGCATGGTGTTGATGATGAATCATATACATGTATAATTTCTATGGTCTGTTGGAAAGCCCTTCGTTCTCCAAAAATCAATCAATCTCCCACAATTTTAAAAATCTTCGATGGAAGCGGTTTTTTCCCTTTTGGGATTCTTCATGATTTTCCTATAGTGATAGAATGAAAAAAACTATTGCAGTTGAAGTTGAGGTTGTTGATGCTCAAATTGACTACAACCTTTTGCTAGGAAAAAGTTGGTCTTATGCTATGACAGTTGTAGCCTCATTAGTCTTTTGAATGATAATGTTCCCCCATAAAGGGAAAATTTTCAAAGTTGGTCAGTTGTCTTACTATATTTCAAATCATGCCTCTACGGGTAGTGTACCTTACGTTGGAAAGACGATCACTCCTTATGAAGATGTTTGAGTAGGTTTTCTTAAGGATTAATATCTCATGGGAAATGTTTCCATGCCTCCTCTGAATATTCCTCGTAATATTTCCAATGTCAACATGGTTACATCAAGCATAATTCCATCGAATGACCCTTGGATTGTGCCTTTAGAATTTGAGTTAGAACTATATGGTTGTGAAATGCCCTTAAGTCCATTTGAATTATTTTATGTTGTAGTTCAATCATTTTCCGATCAATCATCAACTGAGACTGATCAAGTGAATGTGATCAGTGACAAGTATTCTCATTTATCAGTTTTAACAATGACATATTTTTCTGATCCTTTCAACCAATCATTTTCGACTGACGAAAGTATTAGGGAAATTATGACGTTGGATGAATTACCATGGGACGATCTTCATCATCGTTCAAATTTTATACCTAACCTCGATAAAATTGAGAACGAATTTTCAACCATATTTTTGACTGAATATGTCAATGATCCTCAAAGTCCCATGTCAATGCTTCATTCGGATTCAGAAACAAATTTAGGAAACATCTTTGTGGCGATTCCAATTAACATTTCAGTTAAGCCAGGAATTAATGAGAACATTCATATAGGTGCTTCATGCTAAATTGACGAAATCAACACGTACAAAGCGTTATTCCAGTTATTCCATGACATTTTTGCCTAGTCCTATGAATAAATGCCAAGAATTGACCCTAGCATTGTACTTCATGAAACAAAGACATACCTGGATGCTAAACCTATTAGACAACGATTGTTTCCAATTCATCCACAAAAATTTTCTACTATTAAGTCTGAAGTTGAAAAATTACTTCGAGCAGGCTTTATTTATCCTATTCCCTTAACTGATTGGGTATCCAATATTTTTCCAGTGAACAAAAAAATATGGAACTATTAGAGTATGTGTCGATTATAGGGACGTCAATAGGGTTTGTACCAAAGACAATTATCCTACCCTTACATCGACCAAATTGTTGATTATTGTGTAGGCGATGAAATATTTTCATTTATGGATGGATTTTCCAGATATAATCAAATAAAAATACTCCCTTCCAATCAGCCCAAAACTATGTTTATTTTTCCATGCGTAAATTTCACCTATCGAAAATTACCTTTTGGTTTAAAGAATGTTGGCGCTACTTTTTAGAGGGGCATGTCTTACACATTTCACGATATCAAACATATTGTGCAACCCTATCTGGATGACTTACAAACCCATTCCATGAAATGAAAAGATCATCCTACGTATTTACGAGTTATTTTCCTCTGATGTAGACATTACGATATCCATTTGAATCCACACAAATGTGTTTTTTGTGTACAATCAGGACAATTGTTGGGATTTATCATTTATAAGGAAGGAATTCATGTTGATCCACTCAAGGTCAAGGCTATCATCAATTTACCTCCTCCTTCTACTCTTTGCTAACTCCAAAGTTTGTAAGGGAAAGAAAATTTTTTACGTTGATTTATCTCTAACTATGAAGATCTAACTAAAGGTTTTACTCAGCTGTTGAAAAAAGGAATTCCATTATTTTGGGATGAACTTGCTGAAAATGATTTCGATGCATTAAAACATGTGTTTACCCATGCATCGTTACTACATCCACCTGATTATCACTGAGATTACTTTTTGTATTTAGATTCATCCAATTCTACCATGGGAATGGTATTAGTTCAAGAATATGAATCTACCCATGAAAATGTGATTTATTATTTGAGTCAAAATCTTACACCTATTTAGATTAAATACACACATGTGGAGAAGTTGGCTCTGGTGGCTGTTCAATCCATCCAACGTTTTCGTCACTACATATTGTTACACAAAACAACCGTGATCTCTTATTGCAACCCTATGATGTATATTTTGACTAAAAAACTACTATGGGGAAAGTAATCTAAATGGATTGTTATTCTGCAAGAGTTTGATTGGAATTTGAAAAATCTAAATCAAATAAATCATTGGTCTTTGTTGACTTATCATGTGACTTTCCCTATACTAAATCTAAAACCATGGTAGAAGATCATTTTCCCAAAGAATCTTTGTTTCTCATCAGTACTCTGGATCCTTGGTACCATTAGGGGAATTTTGAGGTCTAAAATGTGCCTCCTAAGGAAATTATAAAATAATAGTGGAAAAAATCAAATAAGATTTGATGACATCATCAAATTTTAGAGGGAAAAATGAAAAAACTACTTTTTCAACTCATATTTTCAACTTATCTCCCAAAGTTTTTACTCAAATTTCAAGCAGGAGTACTCGTTGGATGTAAAATTTAATTCCTCATCCAATGAGTACCCATGTTGCATACTTTCGATGGTTCCTACTACACAAAAAATTAGAAATACATGAAAAACATGATTGTAATCACTTTTTTTTATGTACTTCTCATTTTTCATGTAGCAGGGTCCACCGAAAGTATGCAACATGGGTACTCCTTGGATGAGGAATTAAATTTTTCATCCAATGAGTACTCCCACTTGAAATTTGAGCAAAAAAATTGGGAGATAAGTTTAAAATACGAGTTGAAAAAGTAGTTTTATTATTTTATTATTTTGTAATATTTTTACCCTTTTACTTAAAAAATGGTGAATTATCCCCCATGGTTGACATCATCATCTTGAATCCTATTGGTTCTTATAAAGTGTATTTTTGTTGTACATTTTTCTTAGGAGGCCCATTTTAGATCTCAAATTTCCCCTAATGGGAGATATCATCATATATGTTCAAACCCAAAATTTTCGGCCCGAACTATCACGATCTGATCATCGTAGAATCCGATAACAATCCCAAAAATATAATATTTTTGGTGGTACCTTTTATTTCCATGGTGCCAATTTTGTTTTTTGACGTTATTTAACACATGAAGAAGACAAGAAGGCATTAAATGATTTCCATTTCAGAGCAGGTGGTGGTCATATGTCTAGGTTTTCCACTGCCCAAAATATGTTATGCGTTGACTATTTTTGGTCGTCACTCTTTAAATATTGCATAATTGCGGTTAGAAAATGTCACAATTGTCAATTTTTTTATTGAAATATGTGTGCACCTCCCACTCCTCTTCACCCAATCATAGTTGTCAGTCCATTTGAAAAATGGGGCATTGATTTTGTTACATGTAACCCTCACTGATTCGGGGGGCATGGGTATATTATTCTTGTAGTATATTATTTTACCAAATCGTCCAAGGTGATGCCTACATTCAAGAATGGTCATGAAACTGCAACTATTTTCATGTTCAACCATGTTATTGCTAGGTTTGATGTATCCCAAGCCATTGTTACGAACCATCGTAGCCACTTTTGAAACTTTATAATGACTACAATTTCCACTCATCTCATCTTACGCCATGAAAATTCTACACCTTATTACCCACAAGAAAATGGCCAAGTTGAAACTATAAAAAATTTTTGACCAATATGATCAAGCAGATTGTCGAAATTCATAAAACTAACTGGCATACCATGCTTTTTTCAGCCTTGGTGACATACCACACCTCTGCGAAAACATCCGCTAGTTTTACTCCTTTCCAAGTCGTTTATGGTTCAGAAGTTGTTTTACCAATTGAATGTGAAATTCCATCTCTAAAACTAACCATTGAATTATTACTAGCTACCTCTGCAAAGGAAGATCATTTTTTATACTTAGCATAGTTAGATGAAACTCATTGCACCGCTGCACCAGCTAGAGAGGCTCATAAAAAATGTGTTAAGGCTCAATATGATCAAAGCGTTAATCCTTGTGTCTATTCAGAAGGTGATATAGTCTTATTTTACGACCAAGCACATGATAAAATAGGCACTGGTAAGTTCAAACCTATGTGGCATGGCCCTTATATTATTAAACATGTACTTGCAAAAGGTTCCTATGAATTAGTTGATTATGAAGGTGTCTCTTTAGGAGAGCCCAGAAATGGTCTCTATCTGAAGATATATTATGCGCAATTTACTCTGTGGAGATATTTCTTATACATTACTTATAATTTTTATGAGTGTGTGTCATAGATTAGTTATTTTTCTTACGTGTTTCTACTACTTTTCCTGCTTATCTTGATTACTATTGTTATTGTATATTTTGATTTTCCCTTAAGATTACATTGTCTTTGTTGACGATGCTTCTCATAGTACTCAGAATTAATCATCCACAGCTTGGGTAATCTATTCACCCACTAATGAGTTAGTTTTTATTCATGGGATTTTCCTTGGTCAAAGAACGAACAACATAGCAGAATATAGTGTAGTCATTCAACTATTATATGCTTCCATTTCATTTGGCATTTGACATTTTATTGTTAGGTTAGATTCACAACTCATTGTATTACATTTAAATAGTGTCTATGAAGTTATAATTCCATCCATGTTAAGAACGTTTTTAAGGGTTCGTCTCTTGGAAAGGAAGTTTGATTACATTGAATATAAACACATTTCAAGAAATTCAAACACTTTAGTTGATGCATTGGATAATTGACTGTTAAATAGACATTTGCAACATTAAATTAAAACAAAAAAATATTCCATCCATATTGAACAAGATACTCAAATTATGAAAGTAGTAATCATCATTAAGTTAAATAATAGTCTATCAAAGTGTGTCAAAAAATATACATCATCTGAGGATTTAGGATTCCAAAGCCTTATGGTCCAAATATGTTGATACAAAAAACAAGATGTAGCCTATAATGACTATAAAATATCCATGATGATGATCATGGTAGCAGATTATAGCGCGTGCCACTCAGCGCACGTATTCCTGATCGGCACTTGAACCCCAACCACATGCCTCTGGTATCGGAGAGGAAAGTCATCACTCCCAGTCTCTCAGATATCTATGGTGATCCTATCCAAGTTGCGCTCCAACTTGGTCAAGGCCTCTGCTATGTCATGCCATGGTGGAATAGCTACTATGGGTTGGTCTCCTCGTCGTTCAAACTGCTGCAGTCCTTCTAGTCAAACTAGATCTACATCTTCATTAACATTTTGATAATTAGCATTGGATTATCAAAACAAAATAAAAATCTAAAACACAAAACTTCAAGATGAGACATTTTTACCTGTGTCGTCCCACTACACCCAGCTGGGAGTACCATATCTGGGTCACCACTGTATCTATCCCTGCATATGGGAAGTCCTCTACCATGAATATTTGGCTTCTCAGCCAAAAAAAAACTAAGGTGTATATCGCACTACTAGGCCAACATCGCCACAATGACGAGCCATCAACAAAACCCATTGCAACATGCAAGGATCTCTAGGTCCTGTAGGATCCACTAGATGCTGCTGTGGAATGAGGAGTGGAATCCTCTCAAGAGAAAATGATATAGCGATGGCGCCATAGATGAAGTTATTCAAATTTTCCTCCTTAGCTCTAGTTAGTTGTCCCTTCATATTGAAAACCACTCCGTCACACTAGTTAAAGACAGCCCCCTATGAACACTCAACCATGGTCTACATATAGGCCTTTGTAGCCATGTGAGGAGCCGCACTACTCCACAGTATTATAACTATAAAAAACAATGATTTTAAAATCAATTCGTTGGATAGTTTTAATGTTTATCCGTCCATCTTTGAGCTCTAAATTTGGTGTGCAATATCGTGCCAAATAGGATATGGTAGATTTCCCACCTAGCCTCACGCCAAACAAGGAAATATCACGTCCTCTATGGGACAATCCAGTGAGAAACTAAATATCCTATGATTCAATAACAAGTCGATGATTTCCAATAACAAAGCATTGTTCCTGGATATCCCAAGCCCTCACCAACCAAGTCTTCAACTCTACTTGAGCTTTCATCCCTGGAATGGACCAAAACTTATAGAGTCCACAATTTTTTATAGCTTGCAAGGTTGTCAAGCTATCAATGGCTTTCACATCAAATGTTTTGTGTTCTCGTTCTCTCCACTCAAGCATGATTGGTTCAAATGACCTGGAAATGACAAAAAGGGAACATTAGAACCTTGTGGGAGATTTTTTGTGGTCGTATTTTGGTATTTTAGAAAGCCCATGGTGCTTTCATGGTATTTCCTTACATATCGTGAATTTTTGTACATTTTCTCAATTGAAAAACCACGTAGCCACGGTAATTTTTTGTGTAGGAAAATATCAAGGCACGAAACCTTGATAAGGAAAACCCGCAAACCCTGTGAGCGATTTCGAAAAACATAATCCTTCCTAAAAAATCATCCTAAAACCTAAAAATGAAATTTAAATGGTTGAAATGAAAGATATGGAAGAGATTTGTTACCTAGAAGAAATAGTTCGTCGAATGGTTTACTGGTTTTCCTGATATCAACTCTAGAAGTTTTGTGGTAAAAATATTTTTGACTGTTCTCAAAATGAAATGGTAAAAATAACTTATCTTTTTCAACTTTTATAAAGTTTTTATGAATAAAATATTATTATTTTATTCCTTTAACCTATTAGAATCAAATGTTTTAATATTTTTACCATAATGAAGAGCATTTATCATGATTTAGTGAGTTTTATGTGTAGAGAATAAGTTGCGATTAAAAAATGGACCATTTTGAGTATGAGTAAACTTTTATCACTTTTTCGGACTCTAGAAAAACACGAAAATGTGAAACCTTGGAGTCATTTTTTAAGCCCTTTTCGGACTCCCTAAACATGAAAAGATCACCAAGTACTTGACTATTCAAACTCATTAAAGTAAATGAACAATCGTTTTTCAGTATAATTTTATCCATTTTACGAACTGAATTAACTATATATGAAAAAGGACACTATGGAGTTTTCTTAAGTTTTTCTTCTCACTCCCTAACCCTGAAAAAAACCTCGAGTTTCACTTTCTTCTGGTTTGTTAAAATTTTACGATGAAATAAATACATGAGTTTTCTTTTTATGTATTTTCAAACTCTTTAAATATGAAAATAACATCGATCTAATCCTACACTGGACTCGTAAAAATTAAATAGTGTAGGACCCATCAATTACAACGGGACTGAACCACTCCTTCCTAGGGTTCATTAAAAATACTTCGGAGGACTCATCTGAAGGATGAGCTTACACGACAAGAAAATTTTATCCTCCTCAAGATTAAAAAAAATAAATAGGTACTTGCGAGTTATGGTGGGGGGTAATTGGGAAAAGGTATTCATCTTTGTACTCTTTTTAAAAGCGGCATGTTTCTCTTGAACATGACACTTCATCACACTTGTGTCTGGGTTGGGTAATCCATTTTTATTACAGTTAATTAAACATATTGAAAGTATTCAACCGGTTTTGGGTATTATCACTGAGTCAAATGTTACCAAGTCAATTATCATGTCATTATGTGTTTATGAGAAGTTCAACCTCAGTTCATATTCCTTTGAAAATATCAGTCTCATTCACGTTAGCCATCCTTGAGACAATCCTTGCAAAAAACAATTCTTCAACTTAAAAAGTTTTATGTTGTAGGCCCTCCTGCGATATGTCGCTTCCTATCGACTTTATCTCATTATCTAGGAAGTTTGTCAAGAAACCTTATTAGTACCTTGAAGTTTGTATGCCTTAATGGCAGGTTTCTTGCCTTCGATGATAGGTTTTCATCATTGGCCTTTGATCGAGCAACTCTATGAGTGTTAGACTACAGATCATCTATTCACATTTCATATATTGTACTAGAGTACCTTGAGATCCATTAACATTATTGGTTGTTTCTCTCGCACTTGTTAAAGGTTTTCATCATCGACTGGTAATCAAGTGGTTTCTACCATGTTCAACTTCGAGACATTCAATCGCATGGTTAGATTTGTACTAATCGAGAGATGGAGATCAAGACCCTAGATCTAGTTTCATCCATCCAGGTTGCAAGGAGTTATGTATTCATTATTGATAACACCAATTCGTAACACATGGTTGCATCCATAATGTGTCTACTATTGATATTATTCTAGGATATTTCTGTACCAGTACATTGAGTTAGTTTTTACTATGAGTATGGGAATGCCTACCTACATGATGATTATATATTTACATTGTAATCTGTGAATGTTCATTGGAGGTTTCCAACCGGCATCTCTGATCCAATACTTGGTATAATAAAGCACTTCAATATTTTAATGAATTTCCAGACTTCGCACTTTAGGGAGAAATTTGTTACACGTCACTTTGTCACAATGACACTTGAAAGTCAAAATGGATCTATCATAATCCATACTTATGTTCCAGTATACTCCCTTGCAATTCAAACATTTATATTCCTTGAACAAATCATGAATTTTTGGTAAAATGGCTCTTTAACCTCTTAAATATGACTTGCGCACCTTTTCTAGTCAATGTATATGCACATGTTATTAATACCATAAATCCATGCACAATTTTGTGCTCTGTTTTCCATTAAAAACTGTGAAACTGACTCAAACTAAAGTAAAAAATGAAAGTAGCTTCTAGAAGCATTGTTGGGTGCATATATCCCAACTAGAAGCCTCTGAGGCATATCGGTTCGATCAAAACCCCTCTAAAAATGGAGCTAATTCCCTTGGATCATGGAAATCTAATCCCGTCATTTATGGATCTCACCCATATTTAGTGGATCTAAAACCTGCTCAGTTTATCTTATAAATTGAGCTAAGACTTCAGGGTTAGGGGAGCTCACTTATGGTAGTATTATGCTGGTAATTTTGGATTGGAAAGCTTGCTAGTCAAGGAGGAATATTTGAGGCATTTGGGAGGAACCTTTACAAAATCAAGGCTTGGTTGTAAGATTTCTCTTTTATCCCTGAATAATACATTTGGATACTTTTTCTCATTGTATTGTTTTCTTGGAATTGTGAATGGTTAATGCTCATGTATTAATTAAAACAATTACATTTCCTAATCTCCTTTATCATTAGATTGAGATGGTTTTATATTATTATTATGTTGTGGATGCCTTTTATCCTTTGTAAGTTTGTGTTTGCAGGTTTCTTCTAAGAATTTAGGAGCTACATCAGGACAGAGTGCGGGATCTTCATTAGGCATTTCGTTAAAAAGGTAAGAGCATCATCCTATTCCTTTAGTTTTAATAATCTGAACAAAGTTAGCATAGGGAAAGAGATATTATCATGTCTGTTTGTTTCTGTTTCTCTGTTAGGATTCTAGGAAGATCTCTCTTGTCCGCAAGAGGTATTTATCCAGGTAACAAATTATTTCCTTCCCATCCTGGAACAAGACCTAAATCCCATTCCTCTCCATCATCGAGATGGAAATCACACTATATCTTAGTCCTAGTACAAACAGTACATCCTAAACCCTCATCATATGTCATGTCTCCATCCTGAATGGCACCATACCTGATCCTCGGATCTCAACCCGACTCTTGCTTCCCAACACCATGTGAAACTTTGAGCCCCATTTAGCTAGAGTCTCGAAAACCTCTTGTGACCCTACCATATGCTTCGTCACACCACTGTCAATGTACCATCCATCCTCCTTGATAATACCCTGCAAGAAATTAGAAATCATAGCAAATTTCCCCTCTTCCAATCTCCTATAAATATCATCTATCTCAGTTGAAGCAGAAACACAAATGACTTGCTTTCCTTTCCTCTTCTCATCATATCCCTTCTTCATCATACATCTCGACAAAAAATGACCCATCTCGCCACATTTGAAACACTTGAATATACTCAAGTCCTTCTTCGACTTACCCTTCATTCGTGTTGCAAGTGCCATGTCCTCATATACGTTCCTCGATAGATGAATATCCTTGTCTTGCAACTCTTCCTGAATGAAGTCATCCCACAGTCTATTCTAGTTTAGAAATTTCTCCCTGGCAACGAATCCTTTGATGAAGGGCTTCCATTCCTCGGTGAACCCTTTCAAGGAAATCCTTACCATATCTCCATGTAAAATTTTGACAGCAAGCTCATATCTGACCTGAGATAGCATCCTTAGATACGAAGTCTCTCCTCCACCCTTTATCATCTTGGTGGACTTCAAATTATCCTCCAATACAAGTAACCGGTTCTTGTTCTTATTCTGGAACAAAATCATGTGCATTTTTCTTCTTGGACAAATGAAGTATTAAGGAATCCTTCACACCATCAAGGATGATCAACCTCACCTTCGTATCCAAATCTTCCCATATATCCAACTACTTAGGTTCAGTTGGCTTCTTGATCTCTTTCTTAGCAAAATACTAGATCTTTTTGAGCTGTACGACCAACTTGATCCTTTCCTTCCAAGGAGTATAACTTGATAAACCTTCCAACCTATCCTCATACCAGAGATCTGCCTGCAACTTTGACATTGTAGTGAGCCCTTCACTTACAATGTGATCAACTCCCTCTCATCTTGTACTTCGTTGCGCACAACTATGATTCAATGAATTTAAAAGTAGCTCATACACGCTCTGATACCATGTTGAATTTCCACGACCTTGGGACTAGGTTAGAGTATTAAAATAACTGATGCTACAAAACCAAGAATCTCAATCATGAAATACTTTGCACAACGGAAATATAAAGCAGTAAATCACATATGCACAAATATACACAGTTTTAACAAAATTGTACAATAATGTACAATCACAAATCATCATTATATTAAACCAAAATATGAATAATAAAACAGTCTATGGTATACAGGATACAATGACAAACTTGATGTCATATCTCATCTTGCTGGTCCTTCGCTTCCATACTGCTCACTAGTAGTGCCTTAGTCCATCAAGGTTGTTGATTTTGGGGTAGCATCGGATGTGCTCTAAGTCTCAAATTTTGTGGAGATGCTTAGAAACATATATTCCAGATAACCCAGAAGTTGTTTTTGGAAATTCCACCCGAAAACAATTTTATTTAATAAATTAATGATTTTTTATGGGATCAAAGCCTAAACTTAGGAAATTAAAATAATTAATGGGTATTAATCTAAATTGTGGGTGAAAATTCTAGGAAAAGAATATCAAGTCTAAATGTAAACTTAGTCGTTGATTAGAGATCTAATCTCAGTCATTGAAGTCTCAACGAGAAGAATATAAAGAAGGCTTGAGGGTCATTTGGAAAAATACAACGAGAGGATCAAGCGATCAATTTATTTAGAGTAGTGCTCAGGGAGAAACTTTGATCTAGAGATATTTTGTAGAGAGGGGAAGAGACAATATCCAGAGAGAAATATTTCTCAGCCGGAGAATCATCAACAGAGAAGGACAGAGAGATATACAACAACTCTAATGTAGAGCTAGAGAGGCTAACGCAGAGCCACGCAGAGGCTGCACAGAGGGCAAGAGGAAATCCGAAGGGTTTGTTGAAGAATCGATTTCAAAATCAGGAAGCCAAGGTGTGAGATCAGGATGCAGAGATCGGATTTTTTGGAGAGCAAATCGATCCAGAAACTGAGTGACGTAGCACCCAGGAGGGTTGACGCTGGGATTGCGTAGAGGCAGTGCAGAGCCTATCAGAGGCATCTCATTCAGTGGCCAGATTAGCCGGGATTTTTATTGATAGGGTGATGTAACCTCACTAATATTTTTTTTGGTGATATTCTCTGTAACTGAATTGTACGGAGTGTCGTTCAGAGATGTATTCAGAATTTTTTGTTGCTTAGATCTGTTGCACAAATTTTCTCGTATTGGGTTTTTCCAGGGAAATTTGTCCAAAAATAATGGTGTCATGTGTGATGTTTTTCTTTTTCTTAGTTTCCCATTTCCACATCTAAATTAATTAAGTGAAGGATGCTTTAGTAATTTCTTCAATTTTTTCAGAAGAAATTTGCAAAATAACCTGTTAAAATAATTTTACAAGAAAGTGAAGTAATTTAGCTTTCTACAGTAGGATTCCAAATCTAGGACTTGGAATTTTCACATGGTATTAGAGATTATGGAGCATTGTAGGTGAAGAGCAGATCCATCACTGAGAAGGAGGACGAATAGCTGCAGAAAGCAACAATTCGATCCCCTAGAGGGACTGCGCAATCTAGGCCAAGAGGGATGACGTTTTGTATAAAGTCTCTCTCTGAGTGAGTCGACAGAGAGGTAGGACTTATAGATTGAAATTTTTCCAATCCAGAGGGAGCAGCGTAGAGCCTTAGCACAGATTTGGTTAGACGCATTTTTCTACAGGCTGAATTTATTTTGTTGCGTAGAAAATTTTTAGAAAAGAAAGAAGCAACACAATAAGGGAATTTACTTCCTTAGGGAGTTCCTAGACAGGGAATTCAATTTTCTGAGATCTGAGAAGCAGATCTGGATGGTAGATCTACAAGCTCAAGCAATGAGTGCATAATCCTGTCCAGTGCTGCAAAGATGGAGAAGAGAGGATAAGATTCAACATTTTTTTGACGTCCATGAGAACTCACGGGCTTAGAGTTTAGGACCAGTTGGAGGGGGGCTCCAACTACGTGATCTGGAAGGCAAGAATCACATGCCTTCTGGATGAGTACGATATCAAGAATTCTGTGGCAAGCATTGTAGCTATCCTTGCAAATCCATATCCATTGAAAAAGTATTAATCCGACATGGATAAGACTAAAAGAATGCTCCTCGGTGTAGTCACAGATCATATTGTGTCACATATTAGCCAACAAGTACACTTTTAGGTAGATGTGGGAAGCTTTGGCAATGTTGTACGAAGGATATTCTGAGTAGCGAAAGATGTACTTAGAGTTGAATCTAAGGATGGCGCAGATACATAGATAAGATCACATTGTTCCATTCCTAACTAGACTTTAGGAAATCCATGATCAACTAGCAGTCGTGGGGTCCACCCCTTCTCCTACGACAATGGTGAGACTCACTCTTAACGTAGTCACTAAAGAATGGCAAGTTTTTGTCCAAAGAATCCTGGGCAGAGAAACCTTGTTGGGCTGGGAAGAGATTTGGGTTGCTCTTCAGCAAGAAGAGCTAAGGAGAGACTTGGTCAAGTGCAAACTTGATGGCAATAGTGGAAGTGGGTTGAAGGTGAAGGAGGATGAGTAAAATGTAGAGTTGTCATCCAAATGGAAAAAGGAGCAGTGAATACAGAAGAAGGACGTCTCGAAGATAAAGTGCTTCAGGTGTGGTGAACTTGGTCACTATGCTACCCAGTGTCCTTTGAAGAAAAAGGACAAGGATGAGAAGCACGATTTGAAGGTTGTGTCTGCAAATGTCGAGGAGGATGAGTACACCATGACTGTCCACGCATCTCCAGCAAGGAGATGGGGCGACATTGAGCTATATTTTTGCAAGGACTTCAGTTGGGTAGGATCCTTGAGGATTCCACCTCTTGAATCATGA
Source organism: Pinus albicaulis (assembly GCA_034641835.2). Classification (NCBI taxonomy): domain Eukaryota; kingdom Viridiplantae; phylum Streptophyta; class Pinopsida; order Pinales; family Pinaceae; genus Pinus; species Pinus albicaulis. The sequence goes on from CM076574.1 coordinate 791,049,468, forward strand.
CCTTTATACTGGTGCAAAATATTAGCAGTAGCAAGCTTGAGGACTGTCAATTAGTATAGAGAGAGTTTTGAAGCGACAAATGTAGTGGTTAGCAGCGCTAAATCTGAGCAGCGTAGAGAAAAATTACAGCAGCACAGAGGGATGCAGTGCAAAGTAGCAACAACGCTTTTCTTAGAAGGGACACCGTAGGACTAGTAGCACCCAATGTTTCAACATCAAGATGCATCCTGAACACTTGCTCAGATTTTGGATGTTTTTCAGTTTATTCTCTTAGCAACTGAGTTGCAGAGAAAATTTAGCAGTGGAAATGGTAGCAGCATATGAAACATTTGAGAGGGAGTTGCAGTACAGATGCAGTGTTGATCATGGAAGGGTCAGCAACAGTATAGTGTAGTAGCAATGTAGTGGTTGGTGGATAGCTTTTCAGACATCAGTAGCGCAGAGGGAGATGCATCAGAGTCAGAGTAGTGTGCAGTAGGGCATATTTGTTAGAGCACATTCCTTGCTAAGAGGGAGTGTTGATTTTAGGTTAGCATCAGATGTAATCTAAGTCTCAAATATTGTGGAGAGACTTAGACACATGCATTCCAGATAACCCATAAATTGTTTTGGAAAATTCCACTTGGAAACAGTTTTATTTGATAAATTAATTATTTTTAATGGGACCCTAAGTCTAAACTTAGGAAATTAAAATAATTAATGGGTATTAATATAAATTGTGGGTGAAACTTCTATAAAAATCAGATCAATTCTAAATGTAATATTAATCGTTGATTAGAGATCTAATATCAGTCGTTGAATTCTCAATGAGAAGAATATAAAGAAGGCTTGAGGGTCATTTGGAAAAATACACTGAGAGGATCAAGAGATCGATCTATTTAGTGAGAAGTGCTCAGGCAGAAACTTTGATCTAGAGATATTTTGCAGAGAAGGGAAGATACAGTATCCAAAGAGAAATATTTCTCAGCCGGCTAATTATTGGAAAAGAAGGGCAGAGAGAGATCCAACAGCTCCAACATAGAGCTAGAGAGGTTGAAGCAGAGCCATGCAGAGCGACATAAGGCTACATAGAGGGAAAGAGTAAATCCGAAGGGTTTTCTCAAGAATCGATTTGAGAAGCCGGAAGTTGCGGTGTGAGACTAGGAGACAGAGATCAAATTTTTTGGGGAGCAGATCGATCCAGAAACTGAGTGACATGGTGCCCAGGAGGGTTAACACTAGGACTGCGCAGTGACTACACAAACCCTGTCAGAGGCATCTCATTTAGTGGTCACATCAAAAAATATTTCTAGTGATAGTATGAGGTAACCTCACTAATCTTTCTATCAGTGATATTATTTGTAATTGAATTGTCCAGAGTGACATTCATAAATGTATTTAGAATGTATTGTTTCTTAATAATAAAACCCTCAGATTTTTTGTGCCAGTTTTCCCGCATTGGGTTTTTCCAAGGACATTTTTCCAAACATAATGGTGTCTTGTGTGATTTTTTTATTTTTCTCAGTCTCCTATTTATACATCTAAATTAATTAAGTGAAGTTTTCTTCAGTAATTATTTCATTTTTTTCAAAAGAAATCTACAAAATAACTTGTTAAAGTAATTTTACAAGTAGGTGAAGTAATTCAGTTTGCTCCATTAGGATTCCAGATCTAGGAATTGGAATTTTCACAAAGGCCACCACAAATCGATACTCCAGGAGGGTTGACACCTAACACTGGTACAAGTCACATCTATAGAGTGTACACAGGTTGATCCAGTCTTCTCTTTCGATAGGCCCAATTCTCGAGCTCCAAACTGCTAGGCTAGAAGCCACCACAATATAGAATCTACACCGATGAAGGCTTATGGTTAGTCAAACAAGCCTGTAAGTTGGCTCCCAGAGGCTACTACAAATTCGATCCAATTCTAGTCACTTCCTTGACCCGATAAACATCAAACGTTGCTTCAATAAGCATGCATCAGCTCAATGTTTTAGGGCACTTAGATAGCTACACTGATGGACTGGTTAGGGCACTCCAACAATAATGTTATAAAATTATATATTACAGAGCAATGGAACACTTCAAAATATGCGGAAATACAAACACATAAAACATATAAAACAAGAGAGATGCACATATATGTGGTTCACCCAACTTCGACTACGTCCACGAAGAAGCAATCAGTCATTCCTTTATATTATCCAGCAAATTGAAGATACACAACCTACAATAAATCCGTTGTAATAGCCTCTACTCTCTCACACAATTCCCCTTTCTCTTTCTCTCTCATAATACACACACAACACATAGTCACAATAAAATTCCCTTATATGAATCGAGCGATTGCCTTCCAGGGAAAAAAAATCCTAAATTAAACATAATTTCTAATGTCAGATCATCCGCTTAATGAACAACCCATATTGACTACGAAATTACAATATTTTATAAGGAAAATTTACATCTATTTTTAGCTTTAGGGGCACTGCCCTCGAAAACCCAGCTGGGGGGGATCGGCCCCTTGCATCCCCCACCACCACGCAGAGGGGTTTAGAGTATTCCTAGTGTATACATCCGGCTGAATACAAAGACATCTAAATCAGGATGATAATCAGGCTCCACACCCAACAAACAATCCATATTAGTCCTCTAATATGGCCAGAATAACCCTCCAAAATTGCGGTTGCCTTTCTAAGATGTGAGGAAAGCCTTTGCTGCAATGCTGGGTTGTTCCAACCCCATTCAACCCTTTTAACTCCTCTTTTCCACTACGTCTTGCTACAACAAGTTTTCCCTTGACTACGACAACCCTTCTACAGGCTATTTCTCCACCCAAACACCCCTAAAATAGTCCCCCTGCCTCTCAACCTCCAATATCCAGGCTGCAGCCCTCTAAACAACTCCTTGACCTCTTGAAACAACCTCCCAATTCCTTCGTTGTCCTCTTCTTGCCTTGTTGTAGCTAGGCAGAGAAATATGAACCCTTTCCTTAAGTTTGCTGCACAAATTTGGATGATAAAATGACTTGTCCTCACCTTGTATTTATATCCAATATAAAGGCTCCAAAAATGATGAAGATGTTGGAAATACTAAGAGAGGGGGTGAATCAATAGTCCTTTCAATTAGTATTAATATTAATCTTTCAGAGCATTAGTTAATTTTCAATTATTATCAATGTTTGTACAATGATAGCAGTAAACAAAAAGAACACAAATGCATGCAGTTTTTAAGGTGGAAAACCTCTCCGGGACAAAAACCACCTGAATTCTTTTCTAATAATTATTTAATATTTAACTCCAATTGAAAATAAAGCTCCATTTTCCTAGAATCTAGAAAATCATTCTTCTCCATCTCCCACTGGATGGACGCTCCAACGACTGATATTCTTCAGTAGTCAACTGAACGGATGCCCCAACACCCAATGAGCTACAACTCACCCTACCACCACCCTACCACCCTAAAGTTTTCACAATCTTGAACCTATTGGTGATTTCATGCACCATCCTAGCACCACACTACCACCCTATAGAAGAAATAAAGAATAATGAACTCCCATACCAGGGAAAATGGTCCACTTTACAATGATATAGAATGATGTAGAAGAAGAAGACACACTAGACCATAACCACAACTATGACACAAGCACCTAATGATTATCCTAGACCTCCCGTCACTGCCTCTTCAACTCTTGCCAGATAGACACTTGTATGATTTTTACATTGATTCTTTTACAATGATTCAATACAATGATACCTTTGCAATGACTGTATGCAGTGCTGCCCTCTTGAATACTTCATGTGGTGAGATTCTTACTGTTGTTCTGCACCTAGATTGCTTATATTATCATGCTACGCTTTCTCACTCTTCAAAAAATTATATCATGCATTGATTCTTATCTTTATGAATATATAATACCTGCAAAAAGATTTCAAGGAAATACCCATGACATAATAATATCAAAACTTACCTCATCCTATAGAGCATATGTCAGTGCTAAATATAAAGGAAATTAGAATACAAAGAACCTAATGCAATTAAGATATGAACATGCATATACATAATATACTTACCTGGAGCTTACCTCTGTTGCACCTTGCTTTTCTTTGCTTCCCTAGAAATTATGGTCCTTTGCAGCCCTTGACAACACATGATCTAGCTTTTTCTTGCCTTCTAGGAGCTCGATATTGAATCTAGTCTACCTCTGTTATTTTAGATCCCCAATATGTGATTTTCTGTCCTATCGTAGTCCTCTGAGTCTTATTTCCAATACCACAGGTCTAACCCAATTTGGATTCTTCAAGGCAAAGTTATGCCCAATCTCTCACAATGACCTAATTATGGATTGGTTTAGTAGAGCTCACTTGTACAGCATGCCACATGTCACTGTTTCTTCATTCGACTCTGAAAGTGATATAGATACAAATAAATTCCGTGTGCTATCGACCTCTTTTTACATAATTCCAATCCAATACTCAGAGAGAGAGTTATGATGATTTTCCCAAGGTCACTTCTTTGAGATGAAGTTCAGGAGCCTGCAAAAACACTGAATTCCACAGATCATATCTCCGAAAATGTTGTGCATCTTGATCTGAAATTTTTACAGTAGCTTCCTCAGTATTTCCTCTTCTCCTCATAAAATTTTTAGCTTTTGATCCTTTTGTAGAAAAAATTTATATCAAAAATTCCATGATGACCTGTTTTAGGTAGCAAAATCCCTACTAGAGGAGGAGATGAGGATCACAATATATATAAATGCTTAGGTTGAGAGGGAATTCAACAAGTGAATGTGGGAGTGATTTTAGGAGCTTAAAAATTATTAATTATTGAATTTTCAATGACCCATGCCACAACCCCATGGGGTTTTAGCCCACTAACTGGGGTTACAAACTTCAAACATGAATATCTCTCAAACCATGAAGAAACACATGGTGTGCCATATACCAATGGAAACATCTCGACAAGTATAAACCATAAAAAAAAATTCTCGACCCATAATATAGTAATTTGGTAGGTCAAAATTCCCATGCAAGATCTGGGTAGACCCTGGTGCTGCTTCTGTTGACATCAATGACAACCACTGATCAACAATCTCCCCCTTTGGCATTGATGGAAACACAAGTACTCCCCCTGCGATCATGACACCTCTTCCTACAACATTCTCTCCCACTTTGACATCAATGGAAAAGGGTAACTCCCCCTAACACACAACCATCCTGCAGACTTGCACACACTTATTGGAACGGGGTCCCCTAGCTGCGTTTTATATATATATTTTGCAGTAATTAGTCTAGCGCAGGGGCTTTGGGGTGGGTAAAAGCCCCCAATGTATTGTAATGGGTCAAAGGGTAGACCTAGAGTCCACAAACCACAGTTTGTTGACCACAAGATAACGCAGGCTATGATGATATAAATAGATAGATAGTTTGAGTCTAAGGCTAAGGAAGATTGATGCTAAGTATGAACTATTGAGATATATTTTGGGTGGTATTGGGTAAGGACTCTTGATGGCTGTGTGCGTGGAGATCCTCAGTCCTGTTGTGTGCAGACCCGACCAACTGTGTGCGTGGGTTGTGACTTGGGTTTGTAGCTCAGTTTTGGATGATTAATGAATGCAGAATATATTGAAGTATCTTTGTGTTACCTGAACTAGCTGCGTTTACTATTGAACTATCTCTGTGTTATTTGAATTAGATGCGATTGTGTCTATGTTATTTGAATTAGCTGCGAATGTTTTATTCTGTGATGGTAATTACAGATTAAAAAGTGGATGCGAAGGTGTTGCTAAGATGTGCTTAATAACAATAGCTTCGTTTATGTTTACATGTTGTCTATGAGTCTATAAGCTTCGGTTTCTATATTGTTAAGGGCTCAGTAATAAGATTTCTTCTGTGAGAACCTGATATATCTCAACAGGACTGCCCTAATTACCCAATTTCTCCCAGGGTGCGGAAACATGGTTCCAGCACCCACCCATACTGCTTCGAGTGAGACCTTGGCCTGCAAAAGTAGGTCATTGCTGAAACGGTTAGTAGTATAGGGGTTTTTTGGCAAACCTTAAATTCGAAAACGGGTCATCTGAACCTGGGTCCTGACCCAGGTTTGGATTTAAGTTTTACCAACAAACCCCTATACTACTGGCCCTTTTGGTAATGACCTATTGTCGTAGGCCAAGGTCTCACCCGAAGTAGTATGGGTAGGGGCTGGAACCAAGTTTCCACACCCTGGGAGAAAGTGGGTAATTAGGGCATTCTTGTTGAGGTCTATCAGGTTCACACATAAGAAATCTTATTACCGAGCCCTTAACAGTATAGAAAGTGAAGCTTGTAACCTCATAGACATCATGTAAACATAAACAAAGCTACTATTATTAAGCAGATCTTAGCAACACCTTTGCCTCCACGTGCGCATCAGTAATTACCATCACAGAATAACACAATCACATCTAATTTAGATAACACGAACACAATCACAGCTAATTCAGATAACACAGAGATACTTCAACAACAAACGCAGCTAGTTCTGGTAACACAGAGATACTTCAATGGATTTTGAATTCATTAATCATCCAAAACCGAGTTACAAACCCAAGTCACAACCCACGCACATAGCCAGCGGGGTCCGCACATAGCAGGACTGAGGATCTTTGCGCACACAGCCATCAGGAGTCCTTACCCAATACCACCCAAAATAGATCTCAATAGTTCGTACTTAGAATCAATATTCCTTAGCCTTAAAATGAAACTATCTATCTATTTATATCATCATAGCCTGCGCTATCCTATGGTTCTTTAGGTCTACAATTTGACCCGTTACAATACATTAGGGGCTTTGATCCACCCCAAAGCCCCTGCGCTAGACTAATTACTACAGAATATATATCAAAAACGTAGCTAGGGGACCCCGTTCCAACAACACTTCCACTCCCCCTTTATATTCTGAATAAGGAAAATCTAATGAGAACTTGGGATAATCCCAAGCTTTTGGCGAAGATAGTCAAATGCTTCACAAGGTAAAGGTTTAGTGAAGATATCAGTGATTTTTTCTTTTGTACCAACATACTCAAGTTTGATATTCTTTTCAGTGACTTGTTCTCTAACAAAATGATATTTGATTGGAATGTGTTTTGTTTTCGAATGCATGATAGGATCCTTGGAGATGCTGATGGCACTAGTGTTGTTAAAAAATATGGGAATAGGCTCACTGAATTGTACTTGAAGATCTTGCAAAGTTTGCTTCATCCAAAGTACTTGAGTACAACATTCTGTCGATGCAATGTATTATGCTTCCACTGTAGATAACGAGATTGTGGTTTCTTTTTTGCTCAACCATGATACGAGACAAACACCTAGATAGAATGATGCTCCACTAGCACTCTTACGATCATCAATGCTTCCTACCCAATCTGCATCTGTAAAGGCTCGAATAATGAGATTGTTACCCTTGGGATACCACAAGCCATATTCTTCTATGCCCTTTAGATATCGAAGAATTCTTTTGACGATAATAATATGTGATTCTTTTGGTGCTACTTGGAATCTTGATACTTATCCAACTGCTTACATAACATCTGGCGAGGACACTGTTACATATATAAGACTCCCAATCATAGATTTGTACAACCTATAATCCACATCCTTAGATGAGTCTTCTATGCTCAATTTGCAACCTGTTACCATCAGAGTAAGGATAGGTTGGCAATCTTCCATTTTGAATTTCTTGAGCATTTCCTTGATGTACTTGGCTTGACATATAAATATTGCTTTCTCTTGCTGAGATATTTGAAGCCCTAAGAAGTATGTTAGCTCACCAAGTAAATACATGTCGAACTCACTTTGCATCTTTGTAGAAATTTTCTTACTTATTCGATCATCATTGCTGCCAAATATTATATCATCCACATATACCTCAACGATTGTTAAATTATCTTTATCTATTTTTACATAAATATTTCTATCAACAGTACCTTTCTTGAACCCTTGTTGACGTAGATATCCATCAAGATGATCATACCATGCTCTGGGAGCCTGCTTGAGACCATATAGATCCTTCTTTAACCTGCAAACATAGTCTTATTTTTCTGATAGTAGAAAACCTTCAGGTTGTACAATGTAAACTTTTTCTTCTAATTCGCCATTCAGAAATGTTGACTTAACATCCATTTGGTAGACTTTGATTTTTCTTGAACATTCATAGGCGAGAAACATTAGGATGGCTTCCATTCTGGAAACTGGTGCAAATGTTTCATCGAAATCAATTCCTTCCACTTGTGCATAGCCTTTGCAAACCAATATTGATTTATTTCTGGTAACCTGTCCATCTTCATTCAATTTGTTCCTGAACACCCATTTAGTCCCAATGACATTTTTATCTTTTAGTCATGGAACTAATTCTCAGGTGTTATTCTTCTCGATTTGATCCAATTCTTCATTCATAGTTGCTACCCAATGTTCATTCTAGTTGGCTTCCCCAAAACTAATAGGCTCAAAGTTTGCTAGAAAACCAATGTGAGATTGTTATGATGAACAAAATTGTCGACCTTCATTTATGTCACCAATGATTTGATTTTATGGATGGTTCTTTTGAATCCATTATTTTGTTCTCATTGGAGGAGCTTTTTGTTGTTGTTTCGGTATATCTTGATGATCATTATTTACTTCTTCCTGGTTGATAGTTTCTTCTTGTTCTAGAATTTTCTCTGTCTTTTTTAGCCTCTGTCTCAAGTTTCAAAGATTCTAGATCCTCATCATTATTCGTTAGAACACTATCTTCATAAAATATAAAATTTATGCTCTCCAATATCTATTTTCGTCTTAGATTATAACATTTATAGGCCTTTCTTTTGCGTGAGTGACCAACAAAGATACCTTCATCAACATGTGATTCAAATTTAGCCAAATTTTGATCTTCTCTTTTGACATAACATTTGCTTCCAAAGATTCTGAAATATTTTACAATAGATGGTTTTCCTTTCCATAATTCATATGGGGTCTTGTTGCAATTATTTCTGAGAAGAATTCGGTTGATAATGAAGACTATCATATCAATTGCTTGAACCTAGAATTTTTCATCCAATTTTGAGTCCTTCAACATTTTTCTACCCATTTCCTATATGGTTCTGTTCTTTCTTTCAGCAACTCCATTTCGCTGAGGTGTTCGCGTTGTTGAAAACTATCTTTTTATTCCATTTTTGTCATAGTATTGTTGAAATAATTTGGAAGTGAATTCTCTGCCATTATCTGATCTTAGACACTTTATTTTCAAATAAGTTTCATTTTCGACCAACTCCTTGTAGATGTTAAACCACTCAAATGCTTCATATTTTTTCTTTAGGAAACTGATGACTGTCATCATGGTATAGTCATCTATCATTAACATGAAATATAATTCTCCATTTAAGCCTTTTGTTCTCATAGGACCACATAGATCAGTATGTATCAATTCCAATGTATGTGATGCAAAGTGTTATTTTGTTTTAAAATTGGACTTTTGTCTTCTCGCTGTGCTGACAGGCCTCACATAGTGTGTTGGAAGGTTTTGAGATTTTTGGCATTTCTTGTACTACTTCCTTTTTTCTTATCCTGACAATATTGTCAAAGCTTATGTGACCCATTCGTTTCTGCCATAACCAACTTTCATCTTCTTTAGCTAGTAGACATGCTTTAGTTGCTTCATCCAAAACATATATGTCATTTGGAGCTCGACTTGTCGTAGCCACAATTTTACCATACCTGCCTTTCCTGATTTCACATTTTGTGGAGTTGAATAGCATTGTGTGTCCTTGATCACACATTTGTCCAACAATGAGCAGATTGTGATTCATGTTTTCAACCAATACAACATTATTGGCTAGAACATCTTTGCTTCCAAGAGTGACGATACCTGATCCTATAATATTTGAAGATCCATCATTTCCAAAGGATACAGTTCCATCCTTCTTCTCTTTCAGAGATACAAATTTATTTCTATATCCAGTCATAGGCATTGAGAAACCACTATCAACATACCACACATCTTTGTTGTTTTGAGCCTTGAGAGCGAGAGCACAATTATCAATCCTCTTCTTCTTCCATGTTCGTTCGTTCTGTGGCTTCAAAGATTCTTCTGGAGGATTTTCAAGTCTGCAGTCTCTACCTATGTGTCCAAAGTTCTAAAATTTGTAAAATTCCATATTATTTCTTAAATTTTCAAATCTATTGATGTTTCGTTGAGCCCTGGGAGGTTGATATTTGAAGGATATCCTAGAATTATATTGGCTCCTAGGGTATGTGCGACATTCTACAGCTTTATGACCAAATTTTACACATGAATAACAATAGCCATGAAAAATATGTTGGTACCTAGATGGAAATATTTGTCGAGGAATCGTCTTCCAAGTATTTTCTTGTGAATCTTGTCCAATGAAGTCTTCATGCATGTGAGATCTCATAGGTTCATCATATTTTGTTGTAGAAGGTCCTAATTATTCTTTTTTTTAACCGAGGCGAGTTTTTTCATTGTAAGATCATTTATTGTTGATGAGTTCTTCCAATGCCCTTGAGTTATTGGCATAGTTTTGGGCAGTTTTTCCCTTCTTCACTTCCTTACGCAGTGAGACTACTTCGGCTTCTAATGCTTCCCTTTCTTATTTTCTTTCTTCCAACTTCTTTTGAAGTGACCCTTCAATACATTTTTTTTCCTCAACTTCAATTTTGAGACCTTGAACTTGTTCTTCAAGAGTATTGGAATGGATCTTCTTGGCCTTGAGCTCTTTTATAAGCCTAATTTCCTCCTTAGAAAATTCTTCTATGGTCAAACCTTCTTCTTCGTTGTTTGATACCTCTTGTTTATTGTGCTTGGCGATAAAAAATACTCTCTCAATGGCTTCTTCTTCGATGTCATTGTCTTCATCGGATGATGAGCTATCTTCTTTAGAGAGAAAGTTCCTTTTGGATCCTTTATTTTTTCATTGCTTGTTGAATTTCTTAAGGCCTTTCTTTCCTTTTAAGTTTCCATCACTTCTATTCGGACATTTTGTTACGAAATGCCCAACCTCACCACAGCCGAAACATATCAATGGAAGTTTACCTTTGAATTTTCCCTTACCAATTTTTAGTTTTCTCGTAAAGTAAGCATATTCTTCATCTGAAATACCTTCTTCATCATCTCCCTTTTCTTCACACTTGCAGGTGCATATCTTTTCAATTGAAGGTTTTTTGTACTTATTGGATTTCTTAGATGCAATGAACGTAGTTTCTAGATGTGAAGTACCCTCTTCTTCATCAAGTCTCATTTTATATGCTATGAGAACTCCATGTAATTCCTCTTTGCTGAGTTTGTCCAGATTTGCACTATATTCTAAGACCGATACCTTTGGGTTGAATCTCCCTAGTAACGTTATAAGAATATTTTTTATAATAGTCTTCTCGTTAACTGGATCTCCCAATCCTTCCATAGTATTGGTTATTTCATCAACATATTGGAAGTACGCAGCAATGTTTCCATCTTCTTTCATTCTAAGTTGCTCAAATTTTTCTCTATAGATTTGAAGCTTTGCTTCTTTGACATTTGAATCACCTGCATATATATTCTCAAGCTTGTCCCATACATTTTTGGTGGTTTTACAACCCAAAAACTTATGATAAGCAGATTCAATAAGTCCACTAATAATAATATTCTTTTCTTTTTCATCATTTACCAAATTCTTCTTACCTTGTTCATATGTGGTTGGTGTAAATCCATTTTGAACAGGGTCCCATACTTCGTAACTTTGCGCTAAGAGATAGACCTCCATTCTTCCTTTCCAGAGTGCATAATTATTTTCATTGAAGAGAGGTACACCATTCTTAGTATGCTCCATGACCTCCTTCCAGCTGTTAAAATGCTATTGAAGGAACCAAGCTCTGAAACCAATTGTTGGAAATAATGAGAGGGGGTGGGTGAATCAATATTTCTTTCAATTAGTATTATTATTAATCTTTTAGAGCATTAGTTAATCTTCAATTATTATCAGTGTCTATACAATGATAGCAGTAAACAAAAGGAACACAAACGCACACAGTTTTTAAGGTGGAAACCCTCTTTGGGACAAAAACCACATGAATGCTTTTCTAATAGTTCTTTAATATTCAACTCCAATTGAGAATAAAGTTCCAATTTCCTAGAATCTAGAAAATCATTATTCTCCAGCTCCCACTAGATGGAGGATCCAATGCCCGAGATTCTTCAGTAGTCAACTAAATGGGTGCCCCAACACCCAATGAGCTACAACTCACCGTAGAACCACCCTACCACCCTATAGAAGAATAAAAGAAGAATGGACCCCCGTATCAGAGAAAATGGTCCACTTTACAATGATATAGAATGATGTAGAAGAAGAAGACACACTAGACCATAACCCCAGCTATGACACAACCACCTAATGATGATCCTAGACCTCCCGACACTACCTCTTCAACTCTTGCCAGATAGACACTTGTACAATTTTTACAATGATGCTTTTAAATGACTCAGTACAATGATACCTTTACAATGACTGTATGCTGCTACTCTTGTCATGCTACAATTTCTAACTCTTCATAACATTATATCATGCATTGATTCTTATCTTGATGAATCTATAATACCTGCAAATTTTGTACAAGGAAATACCCATGACATGATAATATCAAAACTTACCTCATCCTACAAAGCATATGTAAGTGCCAAAAAAAGGAAATTAGAATACAAAGAACCTAATGAAATTAAGATATGAACATGCATATACAGAATATACTTACCTGGAGCTTACCTCTGCTGCACCTTGCTTTGCTTTTCTTCCCTAGAAAGTCTGGTCCTTTGCAGCCCTTGACAACACATGATCTAGCTTTTTCTTGCCTTCTGGGAGCTCGATATTGAATCTGGTGTGTCTCTATTATTTCAAATCCCCAATATGTTATTTTCGGTCCTACAATATTCCTTTAAGTCTTCTTTCCAATGCCACAAGTCTGACGCAATTAATATTCTTCAAGGCAAAGTTATGCCCAATCTCTCACAATGACCTAATTATGGACTGGTTTAGTAGAGCATACTTATACGGCGTGCCACATGTCATTGTTTCTTCATTCGACTCTAAAATTGATACAGAGAAATATATAGTCCATAAAATATCCACCACTTTTTATATAATTCCAATCCAATACTCAGAGAGAGAGTTGTGACAATTTTCCCAAGGTCACTTCTTTGAGATGAAGTTTAGGAGCCTGCAAAAACACTGAATTCCACAGATCATATCTCCAAAAATATTGTGCATCTTGATCTAAAATTTTTACAGGAGTTTCCTCAGGATTTCTGCTTCTCCTCATAAAAATTTCAGCTTCTGAGCCTTCATATAAAAAAAAGCTATATCGAAAATTCCACGATGACCTGTTTCAAGTAGTGAAATCCCTACTAGAGAAGGAGATGAGGATCACAATATATATAAATGCTTAGGTTGAGAGGCACTTCAACAAGTGAACGTGGGAGGGATTTTAGGATCTTAAAAATTATTAATTATTGAATTTTTAATGACCCATGCCACAACCCCATGGGGTTTTAGCCCACTAATTGGGTTACAAACTTCAAACATGAATATCTCTCAAACTGCGAAGAAATACATGGCATTCCATATATCAACAAAAACATCTCGACTAGTAGAAACCATCAAAAATATTCTTGACCCAGAATATAGTAATTTTGTAGGTCAAAATTCCATGAAAGATCTGGGTAGCCCCTGGTGCTGCTTGGGTTGACAGTAATGAAAACCACTGATGAACAGAAGAGACATGAATTTTTGAAAAAATTACTTCAAGCCTACATGATTTGAATACCAAATAATTATTTTTCAACTTCAAAAATTCATTTTTCCACTTCTACACCTCGGAATTCGATGATTCTCAAAGCGTTGGATTCTCCTTTCCACCCTATATTGTCTCATGCCATCACATGTAGAAATTTTCTCCCAGAAATTCCCCAAACATGATTAGGTGCAAAACCCCATACTTGGGTTCCAAGCCCACAAGTGACCCTTATGGCACTTTACCCTTCAAACCCTGAGCCCTAGGGCTTGGAGTACCTCCCAAGCTACAAAAATAAACACTCCCTCTTAGCAAGGGAGGCACCTCTAATATAAGGAGGTAACTTATCATCGTCATTCCGCTCACAACACATTCCAAACTCCTAGCGCTCACAATCTCATCAATTCATGTATAGTGAATTACACCCTTCTCGGAAGTGTTGTTGTCATTGCTTCTTCTTCTTTTCTTGTATCTCTTTCCAGTCCCTCCATGATTCCTTCTCGGTAGATGTGGAAGCACCTTTTCTTCCCACTAACCATGCACTCTTCTTGGGCTACAAAGTATCCCACTGAACCTACAAGATCCCTCTCAAACCCGACTCCCTCTTAGACTCTAGAACCTGGTCTTTCTTCTCTAGAATGTGTACCTTCTTCTCGAGAACATGTACCTTCCTCCTATGAATCTTTCACCTACACCTTCTCCTTATTATTTGGAACTTGCACCTGATCCACCTGCTTATTTCTATGATCCACATGATTTCCCATCAACATGTAGAGACCATGCTCTCTAACTTTGATTACAATCCAATCGGACTCAGGGCCTCTAGGCCTGAGTCTTTCCTTCCAATCCTAGAACAAGACATAAATTACACTATATTTGAGTCCTGGTACAAATATTACATCTTGGAACCTCATCATACGTCTTGTCTCCATCTTGAATGGCGCCATACCCAATACTCGGATCTCCAACTTACTCTTGTCGCCCAACACCATGTGTAACTTCAAGTCCCATTCAACTAGAATCTCAAAAACCTCTTGTGACCCTGTCATATTCTTTGTCGCACCACTTTCCATGTACCATCCATCCTCCTTGATAGTAACCTACAAGAAATGGGAATAATATCAAAGTCCACATCTTCTAATATCCTGGAGAGATCATTTATCTCAGCTGAAGTGACAACATCGACAACCTTATTTCCTTTCCTCTTCTCACCATCTCCCTTCTTCATTAGACATATTGAAGAAAAATGACCCATCTCACCATATTTGAAACACTTGAATCTACTCAAGTCCTTCTTCGGCTTACCCGTCATTCGCGCTGCAAGTACCACGTCCACATCTACCTTACTCGATGGATGAAGGTCCTCATCTCGTAAATATTCCTGAATGAAGTTGTCCCAAAGTCTATAGTCCAGTCTGGAAATTTCTCCCTAGAAACAATTCCTTTGATGAAGGGCTTCCATTCATCAGTGAACCCTTTCAAGGAAATCCTTACCATATCTCCATCCAAAATTTTGACATCGATGACAAAAAGCACATCTCTGAACTAAGATGACCTCGTTAGATATGAAGCACTCATTCACCCTTTATCATCTTGGTGGAATTCAAACTGTCTTCCAATACTAGCACTTGGTTCTCGTTCTTATTCAGGGAACATATTCTGAAGAGCCATCCATGTCTCATGTGCATTTTTCTTCCCAGACAAATGACATATTAAGGATTCCTTCACACCATCAAGGATGATCAACCTTGCATTAGTATCCAAATCTTCCCATGTATCCATCTCCTTAGGATCAGTTGGCTTCTTGATCTCTTTCTTGGAAAAATCCCAGATCATGTTGACCCACAAGCCCAAATTGATCCTTTTCTTCTATTATCCAAGATAACACTTAGGTTTTGTCTTTGAGTCAATTTGGTTAAGTTAGTTAGGTTTTTGAGTTTTCTTCAATAATCACATGTACAAAGGTCATTTCTGTCATAAATCTAGTTTTTAGGGTCATTATTAATCTTAGTAGAGTGTTAACATAAAGGTGAAAATCAAATCTTCCATGGGTATTGGGCATATTGGGTCATATGTGAAATTTTTAAATTTTTACAAAATTCCATATCAAGTTTAGTTAACAAAGCCAAGGGTTTGCTGCAGAAGTTCTTGACACTTACATAGCGAATCTGTCTCTCCAAACACTTGTCCTACTACAGAAGTCCGTTGTTGTGGTAACGGTACAAATGTAAAACAGTTATGGTCAGAGTCATGTGGGTCATGATTACATGTTATTTGACTTTATCCCTCATTTCTAAAACACTCAAACCATATAGCTTCATTCCAAATTCATTCCCTTTTCACTTTTAATTAGCTCTTCTGTCATAACTCGGTCTCATTCTCATTCGAATTTTTCTTGTTGTCCATAATCTCATACTTTTTTTCTTATGAGTTGGTCTAGTTGTCTTTAAGGTAGGTTTTCTAGTGTCAATAGCTGGTCTTATTGTCTTTAGGATATTTTCGGGTGTCAAGAAGCATCTCTCTGCATGTTGAAGCCATGGAAGTTTAGAGGAAGAAATATAAAGGAGGCTCAGTGGTGAGATATGAACCAATGGACATGAAACTACTAGAGTAGGACCCTACATTCAGTCAAGCATTTGCCAGCATGGGGTACCTTTGTTTCTTTCAGAAGCTGTAGGGATACCATGAGAAAATTTCCATAGATGATTCTATTAACCTCATAAGGATAGAGTCTAAAGTGGGCATGCTGAAATTTGCAGTGTCCCCTGACACAATTTCTCATGCTACAAAGATCCCTAGGTTTGGAGAAATATGCTTTAAAGTGCAGAAGTTTCAGTTGTAGAATTGTGATGAGTTTCTTAAGGAAGAGCACAAAGGGATTGATATGACTATAGGAATCCCCAAAACTTTCCTCAAAGAATATTTTATAAACTCCTGATGGTCATCCAGAATTACTTCACTTGTGAAGGCAAGTTCGACATGGTTTACAAATACCATTTCAAATTGCTTCTGCATTTCACAGGTAAACAACCCCTTCACATTCCTTTTTATCTATTTCAAAGTTTGGGAAAGATGGCTAACAAGGTCCAAGCAAAGTATCATGCCAATAACACCTTTGTTTTACATTATGGTCTTATTAAATTCCTGGTTATTGAAGAGTTGAATAGGCTGAACAGGGGTTGGCTCACCTTTCTATTTTTAAGTGGCTATGAGTTAGATGCTGCCACCCCTAGGAAAATTCCAAAGTCCAAATACATAACCCCTAGGAGGAGAAGTAGCCTGAGGCTGAGCCTGTAGCTGAAACTGAAGCAGAGATAGAAGTTGTAGCAGAACTTGTGGTAGTATCAAAAACTTCTATAAGCATCAAGAGGAGGATGACTAGAAGTCAAAGAAAAGGGAAGGGTAAGCTGTCAGATATCCTAGAATCTATTGAGATTGTAGAAAGTCCTATTGAGATTGAAGAAACCCAAATTGTGTAGCTTGTAGAGATCATAGAGGCAGAAACCAAAAAGAAGAGCAAGAGAGCCAAGAAATTGGATTTCACTCAAGAAGAATCAGGTTTAATTTTCAAACATAGAAAACCTATCACAAGATCACAACAACCAATTGAAATGATGCCAGAGGTACCTTCAAAAAAAATAAAGCCAGCAAAGAAGAGGAAAGACAAGGAACCTGTATAAGAAAAAAGTGAAGTGGAGGTTTTACAAGAACTGTTAAGAGATGCTAGGAATGAGGTGATAGAATCTAAATTACTTTTTGAGGAATTGAATGAAGATACATCAAAGAAACTTGATTTCTATAATAAGGTTGCAGGTGAATTTGTTAGTATGGATCCTTTGTCGAAGTGTATGAAAAAAGACCACTTTAGCTACGCATAACTAATAGCCCTAACATCAAAAGTGGCTGCCAATATCTTCAGATCTGCAGTTAGTTGATCAAGAAAAGAGCTACAAAAAACCAGATCTATGCATAGAAAGACATTAAGCAGTAAAAAGAAGGGTTTTCTCCATATATCCAATAGACAAGACAAGAACAATTTTTGAAAGAATTTTTGTATTAAGGGCACCTGGGAGGAAAACAAGAAGGCGTATCCAATTCTCCTCAGTGGGATGGGTTCTTGGAAGTCCTTAGCACTTCAGATCTAGAATTTCTCTCTCTTGTTGGTGTAGAAAACCCATGCAAAGAATAGAACTCAAAGGGAGCTCACACAGCAAATAATGGAAAAATGTGACCAAGTGTATAGATCCAGAGTGATCTAATAGGCAACAAAAGGTGAAGAATGGTAGGAAAAACCATCCTATTTATAACAAAATATTGGGTCATTCTAGATCTTGGTGCATGATTAAAATAATGTTAACCAAATCTAGATCCACCTTTTATGGAATATTTTATTATATTTGTTGGAGGGAAAAAGTATTTGACTTGGGTCAAATCCTTTTATTTGTTAATAATAAATAAATAAATGATTTATTTATCTTTTTAAGGAAGTGGTTGGAGGATAATCAAATAAATAATGATTTATTTAATTATTTGTGGATGATTTGGTCATATTTAACAAGGAATAGTATCTAAATAAGATTTAAATAATTATTCCTAGAAAATAATAAGATAAATAAAGGTTTATCTAATTAATTTCTTTGTTTTGGGTTAAACATGACTAGGAATAATAATTAAATTATGGTTTAATTAATTATTTCATGAGGAAAATCAAACAAATATAGGTTTGTTTAATATTTCCTTTTGGGGTTTCCTATTTAGACCATAAACAACCTAATAAATATGGTTTATTAAGTTATTTTACATAGTGAAGGCAATTTTACTTAGGGTAAAATTGGTCTTACATGGTGTACTTGGGTCCATCTAATGATAATAGGTTAGATGAACAAAAAATGGTGTAACAAAGAATCTAAAGTTAAAGAGAACACTAAATTTGCATAAAATGATGAAGCACTTATGCAAGAGGAACACCTGGTTACAAGTAGAGAGGAAAAATTTGCAGGGGCAACTCAAAGCCTTAGAGACTCAAATTGAAATGATCCAAGCTCAGATTTTGAAGAAGGGTCTTAAGATTATTGTTGAAATAGATGGCACTCCTTGAACATGTTAACATCCTTAATTTTTTCCTATGTTATATTTAACCATTATTTTTATTAGTATACAAGCTTGTATAGGCTATTAGAAATTACATGGAGGTGGAAGAAATCATGAAAGGGAAAAATCTTAGAAAGTTGACGGTTTCATAGCAACTCCCCATATTGAAGGTGAATATTTGCTACGAAATTGTTGTAGCTTTTCATGGAGGAAAGGACAAGTTTAAAATTTAGAAATGGGAGTGCTAAAGGCATGTGTTTAGCTAATAAACATCAAAGAAGACCCTATAATTGTCAGAAAATTTAGATGGTTAACAAAAGGGTGTTTTTTAATTTTCTACCAAATTTTGCTACAAAAATCCCTATGCTTTGTTTTTTCTGCGTAATGAAGTTTTGATGAGTTTTTGGGTAATCAGAAAACAAGGTGTTGGATGGAAAACAGGTCAAATGTGTCCACATCATCATCCTGTAAACTATTGTTTTTTAGGGAGACAGCTAAGCAGGTCAACAGTTCAGCGTACACGTGGCAAGAGTGGAACATTCCAACACTCTAGCACATCAACAATTGATTACATTCGATGAATTTGTTGAGTTCTTAAATGATAAGGAGACTCCTTTTTGTTTTCAAATTTTCTTGAAACAGAAATATACCTAGAAAGGCTCCATGAGTTGTAATTCAATTAGAATAAGGTATATTATGTTGTGCATCAAGTCTAGCCCAGGTAGTATATTTTTGTAAGGGGGGCCTCACTCTATATATATGTAACTTTTTCACTTTAAAGGGGTTGATGGATGATGTGAGAGAACCACCCTTTAACATTTTTCTATAGTTAATATACATTTGTAGCAGGCTATCTTTTGACCTGAGATTTTGTTTTGGCACATATCTTTTACCTCCATGTTTTGCATGATTTTATCAGTTTCATAGAAATTCGATTTCTTGGAATTCATGTTATATGCTCCAAATTCTTCATTTTCTATGATTTTACTGTAAATGTTTTATTTCACACCATTTCATAGCCAAAATTTCCTCACCTTCCATGAAATCAATTTGTTTATAATTGATTTTTCTTAGCTAACTCCATGCCCAATGGTGGCAGTCATCGTGACACTTTCACCTGAAAAAATCTAATGAAAAGTACAAAGTTGGCCATTTGATGTTTTGAGTTTTATACAAAAAATTTATAAGTAATTTGAGAGAGCCCTCTCAGACTGGAAGGGCTAATTTCCTGTTAAAAGTTGGTTTGAAATAGTTATGTTAGGTTGGAGGTTGAAACAACCCAACCTGTTCTAACCTAGTTATAACACCTTCCAAGGACTATAGTTGGAAAATCCTTCCAACCTGTCCTCATACCGAAGACCTTCCTGCAACTTCGACATTGCAGTGAGCCCTTCACTTACAAATGGATCAAATTCCTCTCATGTTGTACTTTTCTGCGCACAACTCTGATTCACTGACTTTCAAAGTAGCTCAGACACGCTCTAATACCATGTTGAATTTCCACGACCTTGGGTCTAGGTTAGAGTATTAAAATCACTGACGCTTCCAAACCAAGAATCTCAACCATGAACTACTTTTCACATCGGAAATATATACCAGTAAATCACATATGCATAAATATACACAATTTTAACAAAATTGTACAATAATGTACAATCACGAATATTCGTTATATTAAACAAAAATATGAATAATACAATAGTATATGGTATACAAGATACAATGGAAAAATCGATGTCGTATCTCATCCTATTGGTCCTTCGCATCTGTATTGCTCACTAGTAGTGCCTTAGTCCATCAAGGCCACTACACATCGAGACTCCTGGAGGGCCTCCACCTAACACTGATGCAAGTCACGTCTTTAGGGTGTACATGGGTTGATCCAATCTGCTCTCTAGGTAGGCCTAATTCCTGAACTCCAAACTTCCAGTCTAGCAACCACCTTTGTCCGTCAAGGTACTACACTTCGACACCAAACTTCACCCAACCTTCAACTCCTCTTGTCATGTCAAGATATCTTGTCTAGGGCTACTTTTGGTGACCAACACACTTCCATCCACCAGATCAATGGCACCCAATAATACACTATGAAATCCGCACCGATGAAGGCTTATGGTCACTCAAACAAGCCTTCAAATTGTCTCCCATGGGTTGCTCCAAATTTGATCCAATTCTGGTCATTCCTTGACCCAATAAACATCAAACACTGCTCCAATAAGTATGAACCAACTCACTATTTTAGGGAACTTAGGTTGTTGCAATGTTGGACTCATTAGATAACTCAAATAGCAGTCACTAACAGTCCTCTAATATGGCCAGAATAGCTCTCCAAAACTGTATCTGCCTTTCTAAGAGGGGAGGAAAGCCTTGGCTATAGTGTTGGGTTGTTCCAGCCCCATTCAACCCTTCGAACTCCTATTTTCCATTGCGGCTTGCTACAACAAGTTGTCCCTTGACTGCGACAACCCTTCTAAAGGTTATTCCTCCACCCAAACACCCCTAAAATAGTCCCCCTGCCTCTCGGCCTCCAAGATCTGGGCTGCGGCCCTCTAAATAGCTCCTAAATGTACTCTCCTCTACAATATCTCAAAGTCACAACAGGCATGCCCGAAAAAGAATTTTTCCAGGAATTGTTGCTACAGGATTTGAAACCAAGACTTGGATCCCTTATATCAATGTATCTAAGACCGAAATCCAAGAGGAGGCTCAAAAGAAATCCCTCTAGGTGGGTTAAACACTCTCCCACACCTAGTTGTCTTGAAAAAGTGCCCGATGAAGGGACTGCAACAATTGTAAGAACATATAATGGAGCAAAAAAGTTATTTTTATAAGCCTGGGTACATGAAGATGTAGATAGCCAAAAAATGTATATTATAGCAATAATGGTATACAAATCCTTGAGGAAAGAGTCACTTAAGCAAGGCAGCGCAAGCCTCAACAACACATGTACAAGGAAATGAAGAAAACTGCCATATGTGTATAAACCTTGTGCTATGATAAGACAAATATTATAGAAAACTGCTGTAGAATGATGTCAATACATGGATATAGAAATTTCTTATAGCTCAAAATAAATGGGGAGAAAAAGCCTAAACCCTTGGAAACACAATACAACAATCCTTAGAAGGATTGGCTGAAATATACAAAAATGGAAAAATGCCAGAGTTGCTAGGTAGCAGCTGAAACTCAAGAACTAGAAATGAATATAGAAGGCTGAAGATGCTGCATCAGATAAAAGACCTCCTCCAATAGATCTTCCAAGTGAAGGGCTGATCCTAACACTGAAGATCTCACCATCCGACAATCACTGCAAACCCTCACTGCAGATGCATACTGAAAATAACACAGTCACTAAGGGAAACTGCACTGTAGGTGGAATAGAAAGTGTTGGCCAAGTGCTAGGATCTGAAATATTCTCTGAATCCTTACTTACTGATCTCCCAAAGGAGATAAGGCTTCCTTCTCTGAAAAATAAGCCAAGGAATGGTGTTGTGGGATCTCCACTGCAACACCCTACAACACAACGTTATAATTCAGTAGAAATAACGCTGTAGCTGAACGAGGTGGCTTGGCCTTGAGCCTGAATGTGGAGAGATGAAGTGAAATCCCTCAAGAGGCCTCTCAAGAAGGAGAAGGAATCCTAAACAACAGGAGACTGCAAATAGTCTACGCAGACAAGAAATCAATAATCATAAGCATGTATAACAATGGCTGCCTTGCCCTCCTTTTAAACAAATGCAAGCTCCCTCTCCATGGGTCCCACTCATTATGGTTTCCTCCATCAAGGAAAATTCCCTCCTCTTTCGTTGCGTTGTCCCACAAGATGATCTCCACCTCCTATTACTGCGCTGTTTGACTTGGTCAAACTTGACCTTGTCTTCATGCAAATGTCCTCTTTCACACATGAGAGTGTGAAATCCAGCTCCACTAATGATCCCCTTTCATACTAAGAAGGATTTTATTCCTATTTCTGAAATGTATGGGCCTCCTTGTCCATTTATTCATCTCCTAAGTGCAAATAGCAAAAATTAATATTCCATTTAGCTGCATGCTAAGAGTGGAATATTACAGTCCTCCCCTCCCAAATGTTGCTTGTCCTCAAGAAAATGCAAGGATAGAACTGAGAAGTCTCCCCTTCTCCCCTTGTAGCATCCTCATAAGATAAAATCCTCCAAGGATCAAGATGTTGTCTCATCAATATATCTCCAAGTTGTCCCTCCAACATATGCAAACTAGCTTTTGGTGAGCATCCCAAATAGCTATCATGTAAGAAATAGACATCTATGGAGGCAAAAATGGGCTGTCTATGGGCCTTCTTGAGGCATGAGATCTGATACAAATTTTGATTTACCATCCCCATATGAATCTCCCGTCCCCAGGTAATCATCCATACAAAGTGAGTTACCTGCCCGCATGGCAACTCATGGAAATCTCCTTCCACCTTGAGCTCCAGAAATGAAGGTGGGCTGAAAATCTGAATATGGTAAGCATCATAGCCTACCCTACGTTGTCCTTCTCTCCACTTAAGATAAGTGTAGAGTGTGTGCTGATCTTGGGCTGCAATGGTATTAACTAATTGGAAACGCAATACCAGAAAGCCAATTGCAATTGCCCAATCTATTATCTCTAAGTCTGATGACCAAGTTGTCACTAAATTTCCAAGAAGAAGAACAGTTGAGCATGGTGAATCTTCTACCTCATCTTTGATTCTGACTCTTTCACAAACTCAGTCCATATCTTCAAAGGAACCTATGGTTTTAATCGATCCAGACATTTATGCTAAATTAAAAGCATGGTTTGCTGAACCTCCTATGATTTCTCTGTCTACATCTATACAATATGTAAATCCTCCAGTTTTAGCATCAGTCTGTGATCACCCTCATTGTTCAAAAACACATTGTCAATTCTCCTCAGATCCTCCTCAGCCTCATGGAAAAACATCTTATCAGTCCAGGAGAATAAATATGATTAAGTTTGTTCCTTCTTCAGATTCTTCAGAACAAACTTATAAGCAAGTTACATTTTTTAATGTACATGAAGATCTCCTTGTACAGTCTGTTTCACCGACTACATCCCGTGGTCTAGGTTTTGTTGATCATTTAGTTATTCCTTCTTATAGACGAAATCCAATTGATAAAATTCCAAAGTCTGTTGAAATTCCTTCAGATTTAGAAATCATTGCATTTTTTAAAATATTCAAAGGAATTGGCCCTTATGATCTAGAAGATCCATGGAAAAATAAGATGTTCAACTGGGACATCTACACTCATGAAAAGGAACACTTGTACATACAAGAAGTAAAACTTCTGGATAAAAAGGATAGAAAGGAATTTAATTGTCAGAATGATTTTTAATGGAAAGCTTGGATGCAAGCTAATAACCAATGGATATCATTCTATGAATGGTACTATCCTTCAATCAATCAAATTGAAGACTCTTTGATCAAGCAGTTCAGAAATGAAGCAAAACAAAAAAGGATCAAACAGTCTGATGAATATGTTGATTCCAGATTAGAACAACATTTTGTTGTTATACCATCTCCTCTACAACTGCCGGTATTTTCTCCTAAAATACAGTCTATGCTCTCTAAGCCTAATTTGCCCAAATATTTGATAGCAGTCCGGAATAAAGGGGAAAATTTAATTAAAGAAGTTTTCTTGCAGTTTAATGTGAATATGATAAGGACAGGAACTCCCAGCAAGCATAAATGGGAACTTCTTGATGGTTCAATGTTTGAAACTGATACAGAATTTCCTCCTTGGAGAAATTTTGTGATTAGACAACAAGATGGAAAGATGTATAAGTTACTTCCATCTCATATTGATGAATCGTCATTATCTATAAAATAATCAATTGCAGCAACCAACTGGACGAATTTGGCAATCTCTAGTTTGGAAAAATTTGTGAAGAAAGAATTCTCATCTCTTGATGCAGCTAACTCAGAGATGAAATTGATGATTGGCAGAGTCTTGCAAAAACAAGACTATAATACTACTTGTCTGAATGAGAGTATCAAGGTACTCACAGAGAATGATCAGGCTATTGCCCAAAGTCTTGATAGACTTAACCTGAACACAGACAAGAAGATCCATGAAGCTGCAGTAGCTCATGGTAAGGAACTAGTCAAGGTAAACTCTAACCTTGACATAATAAAGAAACAGGTCTATAATGTCTCTACTGGAATTGAATCATTAAAGAAGCAGCCTAGTACTACTGCAGAGGCATATAAATCCTCTACCTTGTTCTCAAATCCTAAGGTGTCATTACCATACACTATCACATCTTCTTTTGAAAGTCTAATAAAGGCACCTAGTTCTGTTAGTTTCCCTCCAGCGGATGCTACTTATAACTATTCTCCTTTTGCTAATCCCAGCTTCTTTGGTAAAGCACAGCGAGACATAGTTACTCGTGCAATCTGTCTGTCTGAATTCCTTCAAGGAATCGATAAAGAATATGAGACACCAAAAGATGAGCCAGAAACCAACCTCCATAAGATTGATGCTCTTGAGCTTGAGGATCTAGAAGCCTGTGTAAATAATTTTTCTAATGAAGATAAAGTACAATTTGTTATAGAAACATCTGCAGATCTAGATGCAACCCAAGTTCATGCTACTTCCTCTAGATCTAGATCATAAACTACATGGAATCCAGCTCCAGACAATAGAGATGTTATGAAATTAGAATATCATAAAGATTGGTCTGCAAATTCTACTTATTCTTGGAACATAGACAACCGTACCGAAGCCGAAGTCATGTCTGTGTTACATTCCATGATATTTTGTTATAGAACATATCTTGCTGATGATATTGGTCCTATTATTGCAACCAAAAGAATAATTGGTGGGTTTGAAGGCACCCTTGATTCCTGGTTGAAAGAAGAAACATTGAAAGATCCTACTCTTATCACACAATGGGAACAATCAGTCATTTTAAATGCTAATGGTAGCACTTATATGGATCCAGTCACTCATCTTCTTGTGAATAATATGATTGGTTGTCTTATGTATTGTATTCAAGTAAATTTCATTGGTTTTCCTCAAATTACTAATGAAATCACCACAATCACACTGTTATCCATGAAGTTGCATAACATGCAACATTTTGATGAATATTTCAATGAGTTTCTACATCGGCTCCATTCTCTAACTCCCGATTTGATTCTTGAACCTAAATGGAAAGAAATTTTTGTGTCCTCTCTTCCACATTGGGTTTCTTCGGCTATAGTGAATAAACTCCCTGGAAAAATGGGAGATTATAAGTTTGGTGTTATTCAACAGGATGTTAAAGCTGTCATTGTGGAGCTTTGCTCCCAGATGAAAATTGCCCGTGCCGCTACAAATCCTAAAAAACCTCATGGCTATCAACAACTCTGCAAGCAATGGCATCTTGGAAAAGCTGGCAATTCAGAGGGGCGTAGA